>CM060656.1:2777325-2917325 GCA_030686955.1 Odontamblyopus rebecca | reverse complement strand
TTTGAGATATTTAATATGACATACATAGAGGTAATAGAATTAGACTAATACAAATACATGGCAATACCTTTAGTAAAAAGTGTCTAAACTGTCATAAAAATGCCCAATTTGTGCATATCTTGATGACAGAGTGGACTCATCTGAGAGTACAGACCTGCTCTACACAAAGGGACAGAACAGGCTGTACTTTCTCAGAAGGCTGAACTCCTTTAACATCTGCTAGAAGCTCCTGCTGATGTTCTACCAGACCACCATCTCCAGTGTCCTCTTCAGCGCTGTGTGTGTGGGGAGAGGAAGCCTGAAGAAGAAGGATGCTGTGTGGTTTGATAAGCTGTGGAGGAAGGCAGGATCTGTAGAGGGTGCAGAGCTTGACTCATTCACATCTGTTGTTGAGAAGAGGGTCTTAAACAAGCTTCTGTCCATCCTGGAGAACCCAGCACCCCCTGCAGAGCACCATCACCGGACAGTAGAGCAACTCTGGGGACAGGCTGCTGTCCCTGTCCTGCTCCACAGACACACTCTGGAAGTCGTTTGTACCACACGCCATACGTCTATTCAACACATTATATATTTATATATTTTATATATTCTGTATTATATTGTGTATTGTATGCTGTCTGAAGTAGGAATTCAGATTCTACCTAAACAGGATGGAGTTTTCAGGGTGGATGACAAAGACAGAGGGATTCTGTTTCACAGCCACTGCACTTTAATTCCCTTTTTTTCACAAACTGACACTTACAAAACTATAATAAATACTGACCACAAACCAAGTCCAAATTTGAAGAACACGAAAAGCTGCCCCATGCCCTTTAAATGGTGTTACCTTTACTACGGAGGAAGGTGGAGAGCTCCCTGCCCACTGCAGTGTTGGACATGGTCTCTCTCACAAAGTGGTCCTGCTCCTGAAGCTGCTGCTGAGTGAAGCTCTCTGTCTGACCCGTCATCCTCCTGTAGTTATCCAGCACAGCCAGCAGGGCGGCGTATGTGGGTCTGGAGAAGAGAGCGCCCTCGTCCAGGTAACGGAACAGACTAGAAGAAAAACACAGTGATGAAACTTTAAACATTATTTGACTGATTTATGGTCATTGTGTCAAATAAATATTGTTCTGTATAAATGTAAAAAAAAAAAAAATCCAAGTAAAGCAGATCACGATGTGGGACTTTCCAAAGTAAATGTTTAGATTCGAATGTGCAATGGACTGTTTGAAGAAAGGCCAAACCAAACGTGTTTTTCATTGTTTTTCTTCAGGACACACAGGACACACTTAAAATGTAATTCTGAGCTGTCCTCCAGCTCTGTGTGGAACTGTGCACAGTTTAGATTTTAAATTCAGTAAACAGGTGTGTCCCCAGATACAAGGAAAACATGTTCACATCAAATACAGCTGTGACTGTGTGAAGTTCAACAGTTACAGTTTGGTGTTTTGGTTCAAGACGATATCCAATCAGAAAGCAGAATGAGCCTCACATGACTCTCTCATTTGTGTTGCCAGTTTCAAAGCTGAAATCCAGTGTGTTTAAAACTAAAATGTCTCTCTGATCTGCACCAGTCCTGAGTCAGTGCTAGTGCAGCCTCTGCAGCTCAGGGAGGGAACTGTGGAGGTTCTGAGCTTTGACATGAGGCCTGAACATAAACTGAGACAAATGCAGGACGTGTCTCTGAGCTCTGCAGACACAGGCTCAGTTGTGATTGTAAAACCTGTAAAAGCAGGAAGAGCCCAGGTACACAGCTTTAAAGCATAGGGGCAGTTGTGATGTCACAGGGGCAGTTGTGATGTCAGAGGGTCAGTTGTGATGTCAGAGGGTCAGTTGTGATGTCACAGGGTCAGTTGTGATGTCACAGGGTCAGTTGTGATGTCACAGGGGCAGTTGTGATGTCACAGGGGCAGTTGTGATGTCACAGGGCCAGTTGTGATGTCACAGGGGCAGTTGTGATGTCACAGGGTCAGTTGTGATGTCACAGGGTCAGTTGTGATGTCACAGGGGCAGTTGTGATGTCACAGGGGCAGTTGTGATGTCACAGGGTGCATGTGTGTGTGGCTCTCACGGTCTGGAGGCATAGTCCACCTGACCTCCCGTCTCTGAGTTTGAGATCAGGGCCTGAGGGTCGATGACGAGCTGAGAGCCCGACGCTTTGTTAGAGTCCAGAGCGAAAAGAGTCTCAGACACAGACTTTATTTCAGCATCAGTGACAGCACCGCCCGATGCTCCACCTGTGAGAGACACACACTTTAAACTACTGCTCCACCTGTGAGAGACACACACTTTAAACTACTGCTCCACCTGTGAGAGACACACACTTTAAACTACTGCTCCACCTGTGAGAGACACACACTTTAAACTACTGCTCCACCTGTGAGAGACACACACTTTAAACTACTGCTCCACCTGTGAGAGACACACACTTTAAACTACTGCTCCACCTGTGAGAGACACACACTTTAAACTACTGCTCCACCTGTGAGAGACACACACTTTAAACTACTGCTCCACCTGTGAGAGACACACACTTTAAACTACTGCTCCACCTGTGAGAGACACACACACTTTAAACTACTGCTCCACCTGTGAGAGACACACACACTTTAAACTACTGCTCCACCTGTGAGAGACACACACTTTAAACTATTGCTCCACCTGTGAGAGACACACACTTTAAACTACTGCTCCACCTGTAAGACACACACACTTTAAACTACTGCTCCACCTGTGAGAGACACACACTTTAAACTACTGCTCCACCTGTGAGAGACACACACTTTAAACTACTGCTCCACCTGTGAGAGACACACACTTTAAACTACTGCTCCACCTGTGAGAGACACACACTTTAAACTACTGCTCCAAAACTCAAAATGCTCCATTCCACCTTGTGATGTCATGTAGTGGGAGTCTTTAAATTCCTCTCCTTTTACCTTTAGCTCGGAGATCGGCATTTCCAGGGTTGAAATGATCCAAATGATTCTAGTGAAGGTGTGTGAGTTTAAAAACACAGTGGAGCGTGACATCACAAGGTGGGAGTGTTTTCTGTTTGAGAGAAGTGTTTAGAGCAGCCAAAATGAACTCAAGTATGAGTTTCACCAAAACAAAACCACTATTCATTCCACATGTTTCTTTTACTCACTGTTAACTCTTCAGGGGCTTCAGTTTCCTCTTGTGCAAGTTTTGAGACTTTGCCCATTCCAACAATATGGCATTTTGTTTTAAACTGTTATTTGCTATGGTAACGATCTTAATTTCTCAGATCCTGTATATTTCCCTCTGCACCTGTGTGTATTGGTGTTAGAATCATAAAAATAGCTTCACGTGTCTCCTTTCAGTTCCTCTTTGTGAATTTGTGCAGGTGCGATAAGAACCCTGTGGCGCATGAGAATCCGACAGGTGCGACACTGTTCATGTGTGTTAATGTTGTCCAAAGTATCCAAAATCAGACACTCATCAGTACCAAAACTAATATTGAGCAAGTACTGATACTAAAAAAGTGCCACTGACTGGACAGAAGTGAAGCTTTCCTGAATGTCTTTAGAAAGATCTGGAGCTGGATCAGAACAAGCAGAAGAGCACATGGACTAGTTTACAGCCGTGGAGCACTGAGGAACCTACCTGCACCACTGAGGGACCTACCTGCACCACTGAGGGATACACACATATAAGAGCACATGGGAACAGAAAAGAAAGAGCATTTAACGTTGAAAATCACATTCTATTAACTGAAGAAAGAGTGTTTTTTATTATCACTGTGGTATCGGAATCGGCATTGAGTGCACATTGTGTGTGTGACATGGGGAGCACTCAGTTGCATTTACATACTTTTACTCCTAATTGAGTAATATTTGTAGTGAAGTAACAGTAGTTTCTTGAGTAAAAGTGGTGCTTCCTCTTTCCACTGTGAGTGAGTCTAAAATGACAAACGTTTTATGTGACAATCTGAAAGGATGTGAACGGTTGTGTTCCTGCAGCTCCTTCAGATAAGACTTCGTCGCAGTTTTGTGTCCGTCCTTTGAAAATACCAAATTTTGTGATTTATTTAATGTGTTGCCTTCAAATTGCACTCACTTCAAATTATAAGTCAGATGTTATTTAGTTATTCTTTAAATTACTCTTACTTGAGTTTTCCCAAATACGTTTTCACTTTTACCTAAGTCATGTCTTGAATCACTTTATTCTCCTTCTTGAGTAATTTTGAAGAAACATTACTCTTACTTGAGTACAATTTTTGGCCACGCTACCTCTATGTGTGTGTACCTGTGTGTTTGTGTGTATAGTGACCTACACACACCATTGTAGTCCAACAGCAGTTATGTGTGGTTATATATGTATGCATGTGTGTGTGTGTGTGTGTGTGTGCGTGTGCGTGTGTGTGTGTGTGTGTGTACAGTGACTTACACACATCGTTGTAGTCCGAGCAGCAGTTGTTGTACTGGCTGCACTTGGAGTTACAGTGACATTCATTCTGGGAGTTGTACGCTTCACCACAGCGGCTTTTACAGGAGGACGAGGCTGCGGAGAAGAGGAAACATGCTGATGTGCACACAATCCCATTCAGTGCAATGGCTTTCAAATAGTTGTATTGATTTGAATACACATAACTACTACGACTACTACTACTGTAACTGCTGCTGTTACTTGTCGTTCTAAAATGACTACTGGTAGTACTACAACCAGTATTACAAGAATTTGAATCTTAAAACAGTGAACCAGCGTCACACTGAAATATTACAAGAGATTACACCACAGCGGTATGTTATTCCTCCATTCCACACTTGTAGCCACAGCTGCCCTGGAGCAGACTGACAGAGGCAACACTTCAGCGTCTGCAATTACAACCAATCCTCTCTCTCTCACACACACACACACACACACACACACACACACTTTGATACATGGCAAAGTGTGTGAAGACACAGCAGCAGCACATGCACTGACCAGGCCTCGCCCCCTGCTTAACTTCTGAAACCTGATATGACTGATTCTATAGATTACATTGTACTTTGCCAGGAAATATTTAAAAGGTAAATTCACAATTTAAACCTGATCATAGATTCATTAATTTTCAATTCAACTAATTGTCCAGCTGTCGAACTGTCCAGCCCAAAATCACAGTCACCTTGTAGGGTTTAACACAGTTTCTGATTTAGTCGTTTGGCTCTTGGTGAACTTGGACGCTTTTTCTCTCCTCTCCTGCCCCTTATCTTCCCTGCTCTGCTTCTCTGTCTCATCTGGTCTAATGTCTAGTGTCTTATATCTCTGCTCTCCAAAACTAACTATGGATTTGATAAATTGGTCTCTTAACTTTGACACTTTCTTCAACAAGACAAGCAGGGTCAGTTGAACCTGCATGCCCTGCCAGAATTCTTCCATGGAGGCCACAGGGGATATTTACCTATTTGGAACCAGGATTACAGGACTTCTGCCAACTGGATTATGCATGAGAAAAAATTCTAATTCTGAGGCACCTGTTCAAAAGCCCCACTTGGCTGCCCTGAAGTGGAGTGAGGGGCATAGCTTCGAACACTTGAACTCTGTGACTAAGGGCCGGGGTCGCACATCAGTGGTCATTGACCGCTGATGGACATGGGTGGACGTGGTGACTTTAAATTACGTTATTGGATAAAATCTAGGAGAAAACTCAAAGCTTTGCATAAAGGAGACCTTGAGACCAGTGGACAAACAGAAGAGTGTTATGGAAATAACCCAACCCTATCTTATCTTGTGGCCTCCCCAAGCCAGCGCCGGTCATGACCAATGCTGGGTTGGTCTCATTTGCCCTGAGAGTACAGCAGGGTGGCCCCTCCCAACCCGTCGCTGCTTCGTACCCCCCAGCCTGGTGGGCGGGTCTGTTGAACCAGCGTCCCCAGTGGCTGCAGGATCCTGACAGCTGCTTATCTACGCCAGGTCCACTCGGGTTTTCAAACATGAACACTAAACAAAAGTCTTACATTTGCACACTTGTTCGTAGTCGGAGCAGCAGTCTCCGAACCTCTCACATGCGGTGTTACACTGACAGTTGAAGTCACTGTCTGTGCCATAGCCACAGCGCCCCACGCAGGAATCCAGGGAATCTGCAACAACAGCACAGTCACACAGCTGTCTCAAAGCAAACTGAGGAAGAGGAGACTGCCAATCTGCACCGACAGCCTCTCTGCCCCACCAAACACTCTCTATCGATGGTAAATAAATAAAATCATCACAGCTTCACCTCTTCACTGATAATTTTAACAACTCCCTTGAAAAAATAAAGTCCTGAGTAGAGACGGGGGTCCTCAGGTGGAGTTGTTGTTATGGTTCATATCTCTGTAATTCCTGGGCCTATACACTCAGAAAAATTAATTGTGGCTCTTGTTTTTTTTTTTACTTAAGTGTATTTTGTTGTTTTTATTGAAATACTTGGTGATGTATGATTTTTTCACACATTTTGAAATGCTTGTGTAATTATTATGAAATACATTCAATATCTGGCATTACTCAAGACTCTTGGTAAGGAATTACGCAACAGTCTTGAGTAAAATGCAGTTGTCCTGAGTTTTGTCCTTCTGGGATTCCGTAGCTGACTATGGCTTTGTTGTGCGCTCAAATGTGAACAAACACGCATGCGCAGACTTTATAAGGGACAGCGACGGCTGAGCGCCTTCGGAGTTTTCACTCGGATTTATTGGTAATGGTTTAATTACCATTTATTAACTTTGAAAAATATACTCGGCATTACTGAAATCCACATCCTAAAAAAGGAACATGTAAATTAAACTATATTACATTCCAATAAGTTCAATGTATTATTTTTAAGAGAAGTATAAACGATAATTCGTCAAGATTATTGCTTAGCTCATTATTGTACAGCGTGAGCTGTCAAATTTAGAAGTGATTTTTTGTGATTAGTGAACTAGCCAGTACATTAATACACTTAAAAGGTTCAAAGATGGTTACAGAAAACCACTACAGAAAGTCTTCAAATTAAGTGTAATATTGCTGAATATTAAAATGTATTGCACTTTATATATGGCTGTTTATTGCCATGTTCATACATGTTTTATAAATCCAAGCATTTGATACTGAATAGAAGTCATGGAATAAAATTCCTTAATATAACTGGCACTTGAATAGTTCAAAAACTACTGAGGACAAACTGTTTTCAAATGTCATGTTCTAAAAACTGTGGCGTTTTCCATTCATTTCAACCAGGCCGTATCACTGCAAACAATAACCACATAACGACACGAGAAATGGTCAAATAATTCATATATACACTGAAATTTCTTTATAATGACATCAAATTTTATTTAAAAATCAAATCTCCATTCTCCATTTCATATTATTAGCTCATAATGTTGTGAGTTTGATTTTAAACCAGCAATTAAAATCACTTGTTCATATAGGTTTCAGAATTATGAAAAATTAGGACAATTTCTGTAGCGATTAACAATTTAAAAGACAAATATTTGATTTTTTGGAATGGAAAAATCATTAAAATTGCATATAAGAAGAAGAGGAGAAGGAGAAAACCCAAGAACTGACTTTTCAATGGAATATCTCAAATGACTGCTTTTCTATATATACACTATAATATTACAAAACATGATTGTTTTTGTATTAAATAAATATAATGGCAGACTTACTGGTGAAGCCCTGACTGAAGAGAGCCACACAAAGTAGAGCAAAGATAAACTTCATGATTGCGTCCCAGTGGAGTAAAAGTGAGACAGAGTATTTTAAAACTACTGCATTTTATAGTACTGTGGGCGGCCCCGTGTCTACTGAGCATGCTCACAACTTTCAGTACTTACAGACTTAAGAATCAAAACACTACCCAAAAATGAAACAGAACAAACAGATACAAGCCAGTTTAACATTTAAGAATAGCCTGGCATTTTCTTTTGTTAGAATGTGATGGTTGTATTTATTTTTATGATGCATTTGAGTTATTATGTGACAGACATGATGCTCACATGTCAGTGGGAAGTGGACATCTGTTACCTGCACACTGTGATCTTGGAGTTTAAACATAAAATAGTCATATTTGGATAGAAGCCATTTTCATCACAAAGACAAAAACATTTGTCAAGAGTGATTACGTGTGATTTCAGGCTAATAGAAAACTGAAAGAGTGAAGAATCCATTGTAATCCTTATTGTTACAGTATAGAATATACCTTTATACATAAGCATTTCCTGCAGGAGGCCTAATATGACTGAAATAAAGACTACATTTCACATCTGTAACAGTTCAGATGCAGGTGAAGTACAGAAAACTAGAGCCTGTTCCCCACAATATACTTCACAACTGACTTTTTATGGCAGTAACTACAAAGTAAGGGATTACTCTTATCAAATTGCTTTAGTTACACAGCAATGTAACTAGTTACAATAGAATAGTGAGTAATTAGATTACAGTTACTGCCCAAACAACTTTTTTTTACTTTTTCCCTGCTAAACATGTGTAATCCATACTGCCCTGAAAAACATAGTAACTGCATTGTTAATGGCACGGTAACTAAGAAGATGTAAGAATCCGGCCGTGGAACGAAAACAAGAGAGAGGACAGGTGTCCAAAAGAAACAATATTTTACAAAAACATACCAAAAACATTTGTACAATTCAAATAACTGGTTAATACAAAAATAAATAATAATAATAATAAAAAAAATAGTAAACTAGGGTTGACTAAGGTTCCAAGCTGTTTTAATGTATGTATCTATAGTGTTTGTGGAGCAGCTGTTTGGTGATTTATATGTGGGTCAGTGACATGACGCTGTCCAACTGTAATTTCCTCAGTTAAAAAGGTTCAAATTTCATAATAATTCAGCACATTTCTGTAGCACCTCTGACCTCCATGGAACCAAATTTTTTTTTTCAGAAATCATGAAATTATTCTGCATGTTTTTTGTACTTAAAGTGTTAAAATGTCATGTGGTACGACCGTGCATCATGTGATGTGACTAATAACAGCAGTAAGTCTATGGCTGGAGTTTAATAACAGACAAAGTCGACTTGGGTGAATGGTTCTTTAGGTATTTTTCTTCATTTGATTGATTTTACAGGGTTGTAGGTTGTTCATTAAACACAAGCAGGTGACGTTATATTGGACAGCAAAAGAAAATATCAACCTGCATCTAAAATCTAAAAGAAACCTAAAGAAACGCCAACACTATACACTTCATATTACTCAGAACTTAGATGAATATCCCAACCATGTTTTAGAAAATAAAACTATTTTAAGGTTATTCTCTGTCGCACCACATGACATTTTACACAAAAAATGCTTCATATAAATGTTAAACATAGATTTATGCACCTGACACCTGACCTGGAAATATTTGAAAAAGTTCAATAGAAACAAAAATGTTTATATTTTCAAATTTGCCTATTGAAAATCCTTATACGTCATTGATGTCATGAATAATTCACATTACTAGTGAATACAAAAATAAACTAAGGTCAAATAAGATCGCTGCACCGGTGGAGCCACTGGGCACTGGTCCGGTGGTGGCTCAAGGTTTTTATCTTCCAGCTGATTACAGGCTGTTCATCCACTGGTGGGTGGATCTGGGTGGGTGGATCTGGGTGGGTGGATCTTGGTGGGTGAACAGGAAAGTAGGACATAGTCCATAAAATGCATATTTTGTAAAAAATCTTGTTTTTGAGAAGTCTACATGGGACATTTGTAGTAACAGTTTCTTCAGTGATTCAAAGAAAAGGAAACAAGCATTTTTGTTTGGTCTTACCCAAGTGGCAGGAGTGACCTGATCCCTGATGATGCTTGGACACACGAACAATGGACACACAATCGTCCATTATGATTATGGACAAACATGCCTCATTAAGAAAAATTAGAATGTAAAACAGAGAGCCCCTGGTTTGGCCAGCCCCAGCTGAGCCTTTTCACCAAAAACATCATCTTTGGCAAAAAGCAAAATCTTCAAATAGGCATGCTGTTTGGCAGACCTACAAAGAAAATACACCCACACAGGCTATTAGAAAGGCTAAAGTTATTGATTTAAAGAAATGTGACTTGCAGTAATAGACATTCAAAAGCATTTTGGAGAACATTAAAGTCTATGGAAAACAAGAAGACATTATCTGCCACGAAGAGCTGTGGTCTCTATCCATACCAGCTCAGAGTCTCAAGTGAGTTGCTGAAAATGCACACATCTAAGTCTGCTGATTCCTAAGAGCCTTTTTTTTTTTTTTCTGAAAACCATAGCCTAGTATCATGGCAGCTCCCAAAGCTTTTGACTCTATGGATCCAAATATTCTACTGCACAGGTTACGAGGGACAACATTGTGCTACTATTGCACACAGTAGTTGTAGGTATGTCCATAGTAGTCATGGTTAGGTCCATAGTAGTAGTAGTTCGGTCCATAGTAGAAGTAGTTAGGTCTATAGTAGAAGTAGTTAGGTGCATAGTAGTAGTAGTAGTTACGTTCATAGTAGTAGTAGTAGTTAGGTGCATAGTAGTAGTTAGGTGCATAGTAGTAGTTAGGTCCATAGTAGTAGTAGTTAGGTGCATAGTAGTAGTAGTTAGGTCCATAGTAGTAGTAGTTAGGTGCATAGTAGTAGTAGTTAGGTGCATAGTAGTAGTAGTTAGGTGCATAGTAGTAGTAGTTAGGTCCATAGTAGTAGTAGTTAGGTGCATAGTAGTAGTAGTTAGGTGCATAGTAGTAGTAGTTAGGTCCATAGTAGTAGTAGTTAGGTCCATAGTAGTAGTAGTTAGGTGCATAGTAGTAGTAGTAGTTACATTCATAGTAGTAGTAGTAGGTAGGTGCATAGTAGTAGTAATTAGGTGCATAGTAGTAGTAGTTAGGTCCATAGTAGTAGTAGTTAGGTGCATAGTAGTAGTAGTTAGGTGCATAGTAGTAGTAGTTAGGTCCATAGTAGTAGTAGTTAGGTCCATAGTAGTAGTAGTTAGGTGCATAGTAGTAGTAGTTAGGTCCATAGTAGTAGTAGTTAGGTGCATAGTAGTAGTAGTAGTTACATTCATAGTAGTAGTAGTTAGGTGCATAGTAGTAGTAGTTAGGTGCATAGTAGTAGTAGTTAGGTGCATAGTAGTAGTAGTTAGGTGCATAGTAGTAGGAGTTAGGTCCATAGTAGTAGTAGTTAGGTGCATAGTAGTAGTAGTAGTTACATTCATAGTAGTAGTAGTTAGGTGCATAGTAGTAGTAGTTAGGTGCATAGTAGTAGTAGTTAGGTGCATAGTAGTAGTAGTTAGGTCCATAGTAGTAGTAGTTAGGTCCATAGTAGTAGTAGTTAGGTCCATAGTAGTAGTCAGGTGCATAGTAGAAGTAGTAGTTAAATTAATAGTAGTAGTAGTAGTTAGGTGCATAGTAGTAGTAGTAGTTACATTCATAGTAGTAGTAGTTAGGTGCATAGTAGTAGTAGTTAGGTGCATAGTAGTAGTAGTTAGGTGCATAGTAGTAGTAGTTAGGTCCATAGTAGTAGTAGTTAGGTGCATAGTAGTAGTAGTAGTTACATTCATAGTAGTAGTAGTAGGTAGGTGCATAGTAGTAGTAATTAGGTGCATAGTAGTAGTAGTTAGGTGCATAGTAGTAGTAGTTAGGTGCATAGTAGTAGTAGTTAGGTCCATAGTAGTAGTAGTTAGGTGCATAGTAGTAGTAGTTAGGTCCATAGTAGTAGTAGTTAGGTGCATAGTAGTAGTAGTAGTTACATTCATAGTAGTAGTAGTTAGGTGCATAGTAGTAGTAGTTAGGTGCATAGTAGTAGTAATTAGGTGCATAGTAGTAGTAGTTAGGTGCATAGTAGTAGTAATTAGGTGCATAGTAGTAGTAGTTAGGTGCATAGTAGTAGTAGTTAGGTGCATAGTTGTACTAGTTAGATCCATAGTAGTAGTAGTAGTAGTTATGTTCATAATAGTATTAGCAGGTAGGTGCATAGTAGTAGTTAGGTCCATAGTAGTAGTAGTAGGTAGGTGCATAGTAGTAGTTAGGTCCATAGTAGTAGTAGTTAGGTCCATAGTAGTAGTAGTTAGGTCCATAGTAGTAGTAGTTAGGTCCATAGTAGTAGTAGTTAGGTGCATAGTAGTAGTAGTTAGGTCCATAGTAGTAGTAGTTAGGTGCATAGTAGTAGTAGTTAGGTCCATAGTAGTAGTAGTTAGGTGCATAGTAGTAGTAGTAGTTACATTCATAGTAGTAGTAGTTAGGTCCATAGTAGTAGTAGTTAGGTCCATAGTAGTAGTAGTTAGGTCCATAGTAGTAGTAGTTAGGTCCATAGTAGTAGTAGTTAGGTCCATAGTAGTAGTAGTTAGGTCCATAGTAGTAGTAGTTAGGTGCATAGTAGTAGTAGTTAGGTCCATAGTAGTAGTAGTTAGATCCATAGTAGTAGTAGTAGTTAGGTCCATAGTAGTAGTAGTTAGGTCCATAGTAGTAGTAGTAGGTAGGTGCATAGTAGTAGTTAGGTCCATAGTAGTAGTAGTTAGGTCCATAGTAGTAGTAGTTAGGTCCATAGTAGCAGTAGTTAGGTCCATAGTAGTAGTAGTTAGGTGCATAGTAGTAGTAATTAGGTCCATAGTTGTAGTAGTTAGGTCCATAGTAGTAGTAGTTAGGTCCATAGTAGTAGTAGTTAGGTCCATAGTAGTAGTAGTTAGGTCCATAGTAGTAGTAGTTAGGTCCATAGTAGTAGTAGTTAGGTCCATAGTAGTAGTAGTTAGGTCCATAGTAGTAGTAGTTAGGTCCATAGTAGTAGTAGTTAGGTCCATAGTAGTAGTAGTTAGGTCCATAGTAGTAGTAGTTAGGTCCATAGTAGTAGTAGTTAGGTGCATAGTAGTAGTAGTTAGGTCCATAGTAGTAGTAGTTAGGTCCATAGTAGTAGTAGTTAGGTCCATAGTAGTAGTAGTTAGGTCCATAGTAGTAGTAGTCAAGTCCATAGTAGTAGTAGTTAGGTTCGTAGTAGTAGTAGTCAGGTCCCAGGTTCCAGATCATTTTCAGGTTGACTGGTGAAAATGCCCCGGGAATGTGGTTCATCAACTGTAAATATAACTTGTTTATCTCCTCGTAATTCACCATGTTTAAAGTCTTTTATTCATGACTGAACTTAAAAGGGAAAATTATCCTCCAGATCCTGTCATTTTGAACAGCAATGCAGACAAACCGGTTTGCTAGTAGTCAGGGTTAGGTCGATAGTAGTAGTAAGGTCCATAGTAGTAGTAGTTAGGTGCATAGTAGTAGTAGTTAGGTCCATAGTAGTAGTAGTTAGGTGCATAGTAGTAGTAGTTAGGCCCATAGTAGTAGTAGTCAGGTCCATAATAGTAGTAATAGTTAGGTGCATAGTAGTAGTAGTTAGGCCCATAGTAGTAGTAGTCAGGTCCATAATAGTAGTAATAGTTAGGTCCATAGTAGTAGTAGTAGTTAGGTCCATGATAGTAGTAGTTAGGTGCATAGTAGTAGTAGTTAGGTGCATAGTAGTAGTAGTTAGGTCCATAGTAGTAGTAGTTAGGTGCATAGTAGTAGTAGTTAGGTCCATAGTAGTAGTAGTTAGGTGCATAGTAGTAGTAGTTAGGTCCATAGTAGTAGTAGTTAGGTGCATAGTTGTAGTAGTTAGGTCCATAGTAGTAGTAGTTAGGTGCATAGTAGTAGTACTTAGGTGCATAGTAGTAGTAGTTAGGTGCATAGTAGTAGTACTTAGGTGCATAGTTGTAGTAGTTAGGTGCATAGTAGTAGTAGTTAGGTGCATAGTAGTAGTAGTTAGGTGCATAGTTGTAGTAGTTAGGTCCATAGTAGTAGTAGTTAGGTGCATAGTAGTAGTTAGGTCCATAGTAGTAGTAGTTAGGTGCATAGTAGTAGTACTTAGGTGAATAGTAGTAGTTAGGTGCATAGTAGTAGTAGTTAGGTCCATCTCCTTCTCTTCCACAGTGCCCCATTGTCAGCAAACAAGGAACGGCCTAAACTGTTATCAACCTGTGCACAAACATTATTTATCATACTAGAGAACAAAACTGGGCTCATCACGCTCCCCTGCAGAGTACCAATTTAAACTTTGTACTGTCCTAGGCTGATTGAACTCTAACTTGGATGTGTCTGTTAAATTAAAAATCCTTAACCCAGTTAAAAGTTCGGCCGGTTATACCCATAATAGTTTGATCATGAGTCCGTCCTTCTAATCCATATCATAAGCCTTTTCTACATCAGAAAAGACTGCCAATATTGATTCCTTGTTCATGTGTGCTTTATGTTTATCTGTTTCCAGGCATACTACAGAGTCCATGGTTCCCCTGCCTCTTCTGAATCCACTTTGGTAAGTTTCAAAGCTACCCCTACTTTCAACATAGAATACAAGTCCATCAGTGATCATTCTCTCCACTATTTTCCCCATATGTGAAGTCAGCACTATAGGTCTATAATTCATTGGGTTTGAGGGATCTTTTCCTGGCTTCCAGATGGGACAATTACAGCCTATCTCCAACTGTCTGGTAATGTGCCCTTCTCCACACTTTGTTATAAAAAAAATCAAGATCTTTAAAGATGCTTTAGGTCCTAACTGCTTAAGCATAGCAAATATTATCTTTACCAGGAGACAACACTGCAGATCTTGATATTGCCCTTTTCATTTCATCTAAAGTAAATGGAGATTCCATTATACTTCTACTGCCTTCCCTCCTCTCAAGAACACCAGGGTACTCTGACTTTATTGCCTCTCTTCCTCTCTTTCCCTCTTCAGACAAGTTATCAGAAGTGTAGATTTTAATTAATACTTTTGCTATCATTTCAGTCTTTTCCTTATCAGATACTGTTGTTTCCTCATTAATCTTTAGTACAGGATACCGTCTTTCTTTTCTAATACCGCTCATACACTTAAGCATTCCGCACACCTCGTCCACCGGAGTGGCTCTACCATTTTTATTACAAAAACTTTGCCAACTTTGCTTCTTGCACCACTTTTCATACTCAGCTTGTTTATACCTAATCAAGTTCCCATAAGTTTTCCTTAAAACCTTCAGTGCAGAATTTCTTTCCTTTATGACTTTTTTGCTTTCCTCTGTCCACCATGGGATTGCCTTCCTTTTCATTTGTCCGCTGCTTCTAGGAATGGACTCAGTGGCTGCCTCAATCATTATTGTCCTTATTTTTCCCTCAACAGTTTCAATGTCTTCATCAATATCTATTTTATCCATCTGTTCTTCAGTTACATACCTAAAAAGTTCCCAGTTTTGCTCTACCAAATACCCAATTACCTGCAAGGCTCTCCATAGTCTCACTTCTCTTCAGTAAAATTTTACACGTAATCAAAAAATGATCACTGCCAACTGTTGTGTCTTCTACCACATCCCACTCACTAGTACCTGCCAAGTTCTTGAGACAAGTGTCAAATAAAGGGCTGAGGTGTTCCCTGTATGCACATCAAGACATGTTCCTGCCCCATTATTTAAACAAACCATGTTCTTCTCTTCTAATAACTGCTTCATTATGTTAACATTCCACTCCTTCAATTAGTAACAGTTTCCTTAGATCTAGTCTCTTATATGGATTATAACAAATAATAATAGCAAACTCACCTTCTCCTGTCCAAATTTCTACAGATACATAGTCCCGATCTTTTCCTATACCTAATTCTCTAAACGGAATATCTTGTCTTACAAAAGTCACACAGCCTCCTCCAACCTCCACGTAACCCCTAATCCTAAAATCCAAATTATGCACACAACTTCTGGTTTGCTGGGCAGGTCATCCAAATAATTCTTAAATTTCTGTCCATTAGCCAATAAACTCCTCACATTCCACTGCAACAACAGAACCATTAAAGCAATTACCCAGGACATGATATTTGTTCCTGACTTGCATGATTACAAAGATCATTTCTCACTTCTTCCCATGAGATTCCACTTAATCTTAGATGAGCTGCCACCTTTATGATTATCTGTATTCTCTCGGCCTTAGATCGTACCTCCGTTGTAGCATTAATCACCACAGTAATGAATGTAACTTGCTTCTTCAGATCCACCATCATTCTGTCTTGAGTTTCATTGCCTGGCTTATTCCTTGCTCCTTGCTTTCCTTTGTCTGATTTGCCCCTTGCTCCCTGAACTGTGACTGCCTCACCACCTGCATTGGGACTGACCATTTTAACTGTTTTGCATAAGTAACTTTCTCTTGTACCCTTACCCTTTTCATCACCTCACACTCTCCATAAGCTACACTGTGATCACCTTGTGTTTACACTCAGCATACTCGAGATCTTCACCACATCTGGCACATCTGCACTTACCTTTACATACTTTCGCTGTGTGACCAAATCTCTGACCACTGTAATATCGAACTGGTGCAGGAACATATTCACAAACATTGTAGCTCATCAAGCCCACTGTCACCTCCTTTGGAAGAACTTCCTCCTCAGATTCCAAAACACTGAGCATTCATACGCTCCAGTAAGGGTTTTGCTTCATTTAATAATACAATTCTAGTTTATTAAATTGATTTAGCGCTGTCCATAGGTGGGGTGCTAGTGTTACACCCACCCGCCGTGCTGGGCGCATCCTGGGAGTTGGTATGCATAATTATGTATGGCCCCTATTGAGCTGAGGATGAACTTGAATAGTCCATATTCTAAATTCTAAAAATAATAATTTTCTTTAGGTTGGGAGATCTTCACGAGCTTCCTCTTCTTTTTGTTTGGAATTTCCCCTTTTTGTTTGTAGTTTTTGCTTTCATTGGGAGTGACTTCTTAGTTTCCCTTTTTGATCTTTTCCTTCTCCTTCTCCCCTCCCACCTGCTGTGGGTATTGCTTAAAACAGAGTTAATGTCGTTAAAGACTCTCTATCCATAACTCTCCTTTTTTATTTTATGTATGAAAGAGTGAATGAAAGTTAGGTTTCTAAATTATTTTAAAAATACTTGGCGTTGTTGGACCTCTTTGATGATAAGTTAGGGCTAGTGAGCAAAATTGGGTCCTAATCATAATTTTAGGACTTTTAGGACTCTGCCTCTTGTGCCACGACATATAAATCTGTGGAATATTAGCTCAGTTGAATAATATTTACTGGGTTCACCAAGCCTCTTCGGGACTTAACTGGAACTTGAAGGGATAGTTCAGGATTTTTGACATGAATCTGTACGTCCCCATCAGCGGTGTTGTGCATCAACACTGACTTACCTCCCGACAGCTTCCGGTGAGCCAAGTTCTTCCCCGGTTTTGGTGCTGATGAAAGTGTCCGGCAAGTTGTCTGGGGTCATGAATATAAAGTGTTTTTCTTCTCAAAACAATATGTGTTCAAAAGAGTGATACATTTGCGTCACAAAACCTGAATCACGAAAAAGTCAGACCTCATAATTGCTCATATCACAGCTCACAGCTTATGTTTCAAACTGCTTATCAAGCCTATGAGGAAGCCCTGATCAACTTGGAATGCATGAATATTATAAATGTAAGTGAAGAGTGTAATGTCAAGCTCAGCACAGACTACACTGGCTCTGCTAGAGGAGAAGAACATTATCAGAATGTTCTGCACTGCAGGTGGTTGAAGCAGACGGAAAGGAAACACCAAACCTGAGAAAGAGAAAGATGTAGACAGTGTGATTTTCTGTGTAGACAGATTGATTTTCTGTGTCAGATTTAAATATTTAAGATACATGTGGGACTTTGTAGGTTCGTTTATGCCTTCTAAATGTTTAATGCTGTTCATGTTCATCACTTGCTTTCCTGTAGGGGTGTAGCAATGCACACATCATATTAAATGTTGACTGCCAAAGAGATGATCGAGACATAAAACTAAAACTGGTAACAAATGATATGCAATGTCCATATTTGTATTCAACTATTAAATTATTTGTAAATTATTAGTAAATTAATTATTTTTGATGTTATTAAAGAAAAAATTTACTTTGGCAAGTGTAAAAAATTGATACTAGGATTTATATATATATATAAAATAGATTTTGAACATTTCCTTTCTTTCCTTCCCTCCACTCCTGTCCTCCAGAGGGCGCTCGTATATTCCGATGTGGAAGGCTCATGTATTATGTCCCTCGCGGTGTGCCGTACCCAGCGTGGTTCAATGACATCTGAGCATTTCAGATTTCATAAGAAACACATTTGTGCACATTTCTGAACATGTCTCTGGGTTTTTTATTCAGATCTGTCTCTAAAGGAGCGGCCAGGGTACGTATTACACCTGTACACGAAATAACGGAGCAGGCATTTCAGAGATACGTAGGTTTTTCTGTTTTTTAGCTGGATTTCCTCTAGCTTTGGTTTGCTCTTGTGGCAAGATCAGGATTGTGCCATGGACACTACATTTCCAAGTGAAAATCAATATTAATAAGACTATGAACTTACCGAGCAGTTCGACTATTGTTGTGAGCAGAAGATTTAATGTTCATGATTTAATTGACATTAATAAACTGATTGAATGAAAAATATTAGACGGTGTCATGTAAAGGTTGATACAAATGGGCATATAAATGGAAATGGTCTACTTTGTGTCACTTTGAAATGAAATGTAAGTAACTAATGATAAATAAAAAATGTACTATATAAGCAGGAAATGATGAAATTGATCAAATCTTAATAGAATTCTGATCCAGTAGTTTTGCTTGGGGCTTATGAATCAACACGTTTATCCACCAGTTTGGGATTTGGAGAATAGTTTAGATTTCCAAAGAATATGTTTTTCTTAAAATGAGGCCGGAGTGGAACACAGAATTATATATAATGGTGTGCAAAAATAAATGTGCATTAATTTTGTGAAAACTGGAAATAAAATGGCATGTCTCATTACTCTTTTTGAATCTTTTCAGTGTTTTATTTTATGTCAGATCCTGTTAAAAATTTCAAGTAGAACAAGCTTGATCTGTGTCCCTGTTGTGTCCAGGTGTGCACAGTGGGTCCGGTGCAGTCCTTACACTCGGGAAGTCCGCTCTTCGCTGCAGAAAAAGCTCTCCTTATGAAACTGAGGAAAAGCACCGGATACACATTCACAAACTGTAAGAAGGCCCTGGAGAAGTTTGACAATGACATCACACAGGTATCTTCTCCTACTTACTTATCAAAGCATTGAAGTGTTTATTTTTATTCTTTTAAATTATTCTATCATGTGTGTGTCCAGGGTTACTGAACATTTGCAGCACTTGTATCTGACTTGTTTCTGTCCAGAAATGTGCTGTAGAAATACATTCGACCTTTGATCTTTTCCATTTCCAGGCCGAGTTGTGGCTGCATGAACAGGCCCAGAAGGAGGGCTGGAGCAAAGCAAACAAACTGGAGGGTCGCCGGGCCAGAGAGGGGCTGGTCGGTGTGTTTGTGGGAGACAGTGATGCAGTCATGGTCGAGGTACAGGATTACAATTTTAAAAAACCCAAGTAATATTATCTGTCCTCGACAAACACCACCCGTTATTATCAAAACTGTAGTGAACTTACTTACACTGTCCATACTCTATATTTTGAATTTGTATTTCAAAGTCTATTTTTTAGATTATTTTATCATAGCTTATATTATTCTTTATTTAATATTGCACCATAACGCCAAAGATTGTTTCTCGTTTAACAGCCCACTGCCCACTTCTTTCACCTGCTTTGGAGCTACTATATATGAATAATATTTTTAACATTAGTTTGAACCAGGTCAAAATGTGCACACATACATATGATTTAACCATGTGGCATCATAGTAATAAACCATCTTGTTTGGTCAGATGTCATTTATGTGTAATTGACACAATTAAAGCAACATAAACACTGGGCAGTGAAAGCTCCTGAGTCTCTTAACATCTCACTTGTTTGTGTAACCCTGCATATTTATCGCAATCCACAGCACAGATTTCTTGTTTCCACCTTGTGACATCATAAGGGGTTATCCAGGAAGAGCTTTAGAAATAAGCAGACTCATAAGTTTGTTTTTTTATCATTTGGAAGGACACATTTAGAATATATATTATTTTCTTGGGTGCAGGTGAACTGTGAGACTGACTTTGTGGCTCGTAATGAGAAGTTTCAGGAGCTGGTTAAGGCCGTGGCTTTTGCCACTTTGGCTCATCACAAAAACAAAACTCAGAACCACACTGGATATGTCAAGGTAACATTAAAAGCATTATATCTGCTGCTACGATCTACATTAGATTTTATTTATTCAGTTTTTGGACCATTTTGGACTGTGATTGTTACAAAATGCATTTGTAGTGTTGTTTCTTGGCTATAGGGGCTTTGTGTATTTAACAAAAACTTGAACTTCACAGAAATCCATTTTTATTTAAGCATTAATTGCCTTACCTCAGTCAACAATCAGAACATAAATATAAATCAAACTGTACCAACTTTTTTTAAAAATTTCTTACTTTGTACAGTAAATGACATCTTTAAGCATCACTTTTGTTGTTTTTATAAGTGGCCTTTGCTGCCCCCTGCTGTTACTTAAATGTAATGACTATAGTATGTCCGGTCCTGAACGTGTGAATGACATTTAGGATGGTTCTCAGAGTTCTGCTCGTGTTTCAGAGTCTACTGGGAGGAGAGGACCTGAGCAAACTCACTCTCACTGAAGGAGTCACTCTCGCCGACCACGTGGCTTTTATAATTGGTCAGTGAAATGTACAGTTCTGGATGGATTCATTTAATCCAACTCTCCAACATCATTTTTTTTGTTTTGTTTTTATTAAAACATTTTAAATATAATTGCATATGACAACCTACAAAAAAGCTCTGTAACTAACAACTAGGATTTCAATCAGTTATATGCTAATTATATTCTTTGGTTAGATGACAAAAGAGAAGAGTTCTACTAAATTTAACCCAAATTAAGATGTAAGATGTATTGAGTGAAGCTGCTACATTTTGATTTGACTTCACTTACATACAAAATGTTTTTCATCAAAAACTACTACTTTCAATATGTTCAGAAGTCAAGGTGTAGACCAGTTACTGTTATTGTTTTATAGCTTTTTGTTGCATTTAATCAATATATTAATTTCAGTCCTAGATATGTTTTTAGCCCTGCAAGTAACAATTATTTCTATTTGTACATTGAGACCAAATAAAGGTTGAAATATGGAGACTGAAGACTTCTAAATGGAGAATATTTACACAAATAATATTTACTTTTGACTGTGATTATGTTAATGTCAGTAACACCAGTGTGTCCAGTAATCAGTGATTGCCCAGAAACAGTTCATTCGCTCACACATCCCTGTGTATCCTCCTCCTTCAGGTCGTCTGGGTGAAAACATGTCTGTGAAGCGCGCCGTGACACTGGGCGTCCCCTCAGACTGGCACATTGGCTCCTACGTGCATGGCTCTGTCCCCGGGCAGGCGGAGGTGCTGATGGGGCGGTACGGAGCCCTGGTGGTCTTCCAGGGGGGCCCGGCCGGAGAGGAGGTGGCTTTGGGGCGTAAACTGGGGCAGCACGTGGTGGGAGAGTCCCCTGTGGCTCTGGGGAACATGGAGGATCTCCCGTGTGGAGAGGGAGAGACTCGACTTTTGGCACAGACGTTTTTGGCCGACCCGAGCCGAACCGTAGCACAGTTTCTGAGAGGGAAGCAGGCGCGAGTTCTGGACTTTGTGAGGTTTCAGTGTGGGGAGAGATCAGGGGAAGAAGGACAATAAATATTTACTCAGTTACACATGGAATATAATGTATGCTCAATGAATTGCAGCAAATGTATGGGTCAATTAAATAATGTAAACTGTCTCACAATAAATGATCAATGTAATTTTATTGAATTAAATCTCAAATGGTGAATGGGATTGTTGTGATTGAGTGATCATGTCATTTCCAGGTCCAATCAACTGATTTCTACTTCTGTTTTTGTTTCTTATTCATTGAACAAGAGACTTAAATTCAAAATTTTCAAAATAACGTATGGTCAGTTAAAGCATCAAAATTGTATAAAATATTTAGATGTTTTTTTCCATTTCTGAAAAGCTTTTTTTCGTGGTCCACCTGGAATGGTACACAGTATGGCATTAAACTTATTTATCTTATTTATTTCTTTAAACAAGTGATCAGCAGGTCTTGGTATAGGTCAGAAGAGAACGCATGTTTTTCAATTGATTTTTCAGTTATTAAATCACCTGGAATTGAATAAATGCTGCATACGTTTACTCCATCTGAAAGAAATACACACATGTCAAAACTTATAATTCATATGTGTGATCTTTGAACTCAGTTTGACCTTGTCTGCAGATGAACCACCTGCATGATTCTGTGGAAGTAGAAGGCTAAACCCATATTGTACTTCAGAACATTCTCAACCAGACAGGCAAGAGGAGGCAGGTTTGTGGACATGCCACTCACAGCCGCCTCTGTGCCAGACCTGGGTGTTGTACAGCTCCAGGGCCACATATGTGCTACAATTGTGTGTTAATTAAATATAATTGTACCTCACTCATGGACTAAAGCTGCATTGCTTTTATTTTAGAGGTTTTTTAATTTTTTTGTAAGGCCACCTCACTTTTTCATTGCTTAGTCATAACATAAACTCTTACCAGTCTGACCAGCGAACCAATGCTGTTCACTGCTTTTTATAAAGAAATACAATGAATATTATGCAGGACTGAGTTAAACATTTTGGCCTGGTGTTCTGTCGAATTGTCCTACTTCAGCGAAATGTTCTACTGTAGCATGAAATGACAGACATGTCTGCCGATCTATGCTACCTCATCAGAAAATCCTATTGTGCGCATCTAGTTTCTTTCTTTTCTTTCTTTTTTAATGTTCTTTTTTCCTGCAACAAATAGAAGAGAACACATTACTCTGGTGTTAGCTTCACTTCATTGGCTCCTGGTCGAGTTTAGAATTAAATTTAAAATCCTTCTTCTCACCTATAAAGCTGTAAATGGGTTGGCCCCATCCTGTATTACTGACCTGACAGCACCTTACAACCCAAACAGACACTGCGCTCACAAAATGCAGGGCTACTAGTGGTCCCCAGATTTAATAAACTTACAATGGGAGGTAGAACTTTTAGTTACCAATCTCCTGTTTTATGGAATCAGCTTCCACCTCATGTCAGAGAGGCAGACACAGTCTCTACATTTAAGGTTAGGCTTAAAACATTCTTCTATGAGAAAGCTTATGGCCAGGCTAGAGGAGCAGGGTTAACTCCACAGCTGAAGTCAGGCTGCTCTAGGAGTTAGATGCTGGGGGAAGTATGGTGCCCTGAGCCTCTGTCCTCTTATTCTAACTGCTCCTTCTCCTTCATCTCTGTCCCATAACCTCATGTCTTACACAGACAAATCAGTTCACTGCTGTTCACCAGTGTCTCTCTCTTCTTCTCTTCCGCTCCGTCTTGGAGTGGAGCTGTTTCAGATGTTTCAGAGGTTCCAGATGTTCCTCCCATGAGCAGACTCTGACCAAACCTTAGCTCTACCCCTCTCCACTCACCTGTCTGGATGGAGCCCCCACCTGTCTGGATGGAGCCCCCAACTGCCTGGATGGAGCCCCCAACTGCCTGGATGGAGCCCCACCTGTCTGGATGGAGCCCCACCTGCCTGGATGGAGCCCCACCTGCCTGGTTGAAGCCCTCAACCCAAATAAGCCAATGTCCAGTCCCCCACACACTTTTGCCTGTCCGTCTGATCCTGCTCTCTATAAAGTGACTGGTTCCTCAAAGCTCTCAGGTCTGAAGGTGCCGCATGGCGACAGCTGGTTGGCAACAGTGTCTGGAGAGAATTTTCCCATACTGCACCTGCCCGTGGGTTTTTTGCTCTCTGGCACCAAGGATCGTGTGTTTATAAAACACACGGGCGGCGGAGCGGCGGCCACGAACGACAATAAAATTGGGGAGCAGCAACATCAACCTCTTCCATCAATTATTTTAAGTAATGTAAGATCACTGCGTTCTACAATGGACGAACTTAAACTGCATAGGAGATTTTGTCATTCCTAGAGACAATCAAGTTTTATTGCTTTGACCGAAACATGGTTGCATAAGGACATTCCTGACTCAGTAGTGGAGTTGGAGGGCTTTTCTACTGTTCGAGCAGACAGGAACGAAGCCTCACTTAAGTCTAGGGGAGATGGGCTAATTATGTACTTGAATAAAAACCGGTGTAAACAGTTTACTGTTAAATCACGTCTGTCCACCCCGGATGTTGAACTCCTCTGCATTTCGATGCGACCATTTTATCTTCCAAGAGAGTTTGGGAGTGTAATCCTGTGTCTAGTGTATATACCACCTAGTGGCAATGCTGGCAGAGCAGCTAGTCTTATATCCGAATGTGTTCACTCGCAACTACACCACTCACCAGGAGCACCTTATGGGAGATATGAACCACTGTAAACTGGAACCAGCCTTGTCTGGTTTCCAGCAATATGTGAAGTCAGCCACTAGAAATAACAACATTTTAGATAAATGCTATGTTAACATAAAAGAGGCGTTTCAATCTAAACGTTTACCCCAAATGGGAATTCAGACCATGGGACAGTGAACCTTATACCAATATATAAATCTGTTCTGAAATCTAGTAAACCTCAGTCCAAAACCGTGCTCAAATGCACAGAGGAGAGTATAGAGGCATTAAAGGGTTGCTTTCTAAGCACAGACTGGAGCATCTTCCATAACCTAGAGCTGGAGGAAGCTGGAGGGAACTGTAACGATAACTGACTATATAAACTTTTGTGTGGATAATGTGGTGGAGAAGGAAAAGATTTTACATTTCCCAAACAATAAGCCCCACATCACCAAGGAAGTCAAATTGTGCATTAACAGAAAAACAATAGCTTTTAAAAATAAAGACAGATTAGCGATGGCAGCTGCACAGAAAGAACTAGATCAGCTCCTAGGCAAAGCCAGGAAGAAACAATGCTCAAATACTGAACATAGCTACAGAACATCGAACAATAAACGTCTGTGGGACCAGCTGAAAAGTCTCTCAAACATGGCCACCAGTAACAAGCAACTATGGACCATGGACAATGAATCCCGAGCTAATGAATTAAATGACTTCTTTCTGAGATTTGAGACCCATGACTATTCCATGTGTGGAAGGGAGATCATAGACTCTGTTGCCTTGCCTGACCAGTGTGAACTCAACATTACTCCACAGCAAGTGCAGGCTGCCTTCAGTAAAGTTTGCAAGGGAAAATCTACGGGCCCTGATGGTCTATCTGCAACTTTGATTAAAAACCGTTTGACTGAACTAGCAACAGCCTGGTGCCCAATCTATCAACTCTCGTTAAACAGTCATACTGTGCCACAATTATGGAAAAGATCAATAATTGTGCCGATACCTAAAGTCTCATGCCCAGCAACAAATAACGATTACCGACCTGTGGCATTAACCTCAATTATAATGAAATGTTTCAAAAAAAATTGTTGTTAACATGCTTAAAACTGAAGTGACTTGACCCTCTACAGTTTGCCTATAAGCAGGGCTGGGGAACTGAGGATGCACTTACTACTGTTACACATTGGATTAACAAACACCTGGAGCATTCTCAAGCATATGCCAGAGTTCTTTTTGCAGACTTCAGTTCTGCGTTTAACACTATTCAGCCGTATTTGATCACTCAAAAACTAATAGATTTAAATGTCAATCCTTTTATTTTGAAATGGTTCTATTCATTCTTAACAAATCGCTGGCAACAGGTGTCAATAAATGGCTCCCTCTCAGCCCTTAAACAAAGTAATACAGGTGTCCCACAAGGATGTGTAAGCTCTCCGGTTTTATTCACACTGTATACAAACGAGTGTAGAAGCTCACACCCTAAGAATCGCCTTATTACATTTTCTGATGACACCATCATTCTCACTCTGCTGGAAGCCAATGATGACCCCGGAGTGTATTTTAAGGAAGTAGACATTTTTAAATCGTGGTGCGATAATCACCACTTTAAACTGAACGTGAAAAAAATTAATGATTTTTGACTCTAGAGAGGTTATTGTACATGATCGAGTGAGAATTAACAACACTGTAATTGAGCAGGTGGCGTCGTATAAATACCCGGGTATAATGGTGTCCAACAGTTTGAGCTGGAGTGCTCATGTGGACTGTCTGTGCAGCAGACTGGCACAAAGACTCTACTTTCTCAGAAGGCTGCGCTTATTTGGTGTGAAGTCGGAGATTAGGGCCATATTCTACAACGCAGTTATAGCAAGTATTGTTAGATATGGCATGGTAATATGGTACGGCTCACTGTCCAATGTGAGGCCAGACTACTAAAAATGGTAACAATGGCTCTAAAGCTGGCAGAGAAACCTACTGAACAGCCTTTACAGTCCCTTTATGAGGAAGCTGTTGTTAGTCAAGCAAATAAGATTTTAAGGGATCCATCTCATGTTTTATTTTCTGAATATGAATTGCTGCCTTCCGGGAGGCGCTACAGAGCAGCAGATGCAAGAGTAACCGATTCAAACAGTCTTTCATTCCCACCTCAATTTCCCTCCTCAACAAACACATAAAACCAGCTCGGTCCTTGGCCCCCACACTACCCTCCTAGGGTAGTGCGGAGGCCTTCTGCTGTGGATCCACTACCCTAGCCCCTCTTCCCCTCAACCCTCCCAGTTTGGGGAGGGTTAGGGTGTTGTAGATCACCTTTGCCTCCTTGTGGGCTGGTTCTGTTTTATACATACTATGGTGAGGTCACCTTACTAGTTCCTTACTAGTTCTGCACTATTGCATGACATTGTACTGCATTCTGCATTTTACTCTATATTTGTATTTGTACTATTTTTGTATTTCATTGTATTGTATTGTTTTGTATTGTTCTTGTGTTGTATTTATTAACTGCACCCAGCACTACATGCCCAAGACAAATTTCTCCCTCGGGGGACAATAAATTTTATCTTATCTTACATTAGTAAACACAGGTAGGACATTCTGACAGTTGTCCACAATGTTTCTCATGTGGCCCTGTGAAAAAAAAAAAAAATTGCACACCCCTGGCTGCTCCCACAACAACAACAAAAAAACTTTGTCTATTTTTGCATTGAGAGTTGTCCTAAAAGCAGCCGCACTTTATCATGTCCATTAAATAATCTTTGTGTAAATCAGGGATGTCCAAACTTTTTTCATTAAGATCCACATATTAAAACACAGACCAGTGTGAGGGCCGATTGAGGGTCATAGACCGGTGCTCAAAACAGTGAGTAATACAAATCTGTGCATTTATAACAAGTTTAAATGATCCTCCAGACCTTTGTTCATGCTTAGACCCTCAAAAGGACACACGAAATTTGCTTGATCAAGGTAGATTTCAAAAACATACAGTAAAAAGTACTACTTGCAGGAGGATGGTGTGAAATTCCAGTTCAGATCCCCAAACAATAGGTCTATAATAGGACTAGTTTGAATGGAAGTATTATCAGTTCGATCTTTCTTTAGAAATAGGTGTGTCCTGTTGTTGTTGTTTTTTTTTTACCCTCCACACCCAGGTAAGTCAGTAAAAATACCATAGATAGTTGGGCTGGAGCGCTGCGCTGTGATTGGCTGAGGCGGGGTGAGGTGCGCTGCGTCACGGTGGATGTGCCGGAGCCTGTCTTTACCCGCTGCAGTCCTGAGCCGCACCGCGTCTGTTCCGCTCCAAAACCGCCTCTGCAACCATGGTAAGAGTCTATTTACATGCTTAACCTACGTGGAAATATGCATCGGTTTATTCTGCTGTAGATCGCGTTCGTGCTCGTTTTTAATGGATCAATAATGATGGAAAATGCGCATCGGTATTTTTGGCCCGGATCCTGCAGCGTTGTCAGGCTAACCAGCTGTTAGCAATCTAGCGATGCGATTTCGATCAAAATATTGTCAAAAATGTTAAATATCAATGCATTTGTGCTGTTTTCACGCTAACACGTTGTGTATGTTTTTGTCTCGCAGTCTAACTTCTCCGATGACCAGATTATGGGTAAGTCCAGTCACCAAAACCTCATTCATTCGTTGTTTACAGGGCCCATGTTTGGCTTTTTTCTGATTTATGTTCTAATGTTGTTCCCTTATCACAAACATACCTGGAGGTTTGTTTCCACATGTTTAACACACAAACCCTGCAGATTTAGTTCTTCTCTCAAACAGAAAACACTCTTCCACCTTGTGATGTCATGTGGTAATACAGGAAGTGCTCTACTGGGTGTTTAACTTCATACACATTTTTTTTTTTTTTTTTTTTTTTAAGTGAAAATACATGACTTAAATTGGTTTGTAGGTAAGCAGTTTTCCACTTTGGATCCTCCAGTTAAACCAGTTAACCAAGTCTGAAAAACCACATCACACACCACAACCACACGTCCTCATTAGTGAAGCACGGTAAGCAGAAGATTTGAGTTGTGGCTAAATTGGATGCAGATTGACTGATGTGAATGGAAATCTGTGTTGCTCATATACGAATGAATATTTTACAGATTTAAGTCAAACTATTACCAGTTTTAAGAGTAGTTTTTGCTGATTTGATCAGTGCAGTTGCTTGAGTGTAGCATGTATTTGAATTATTTAAATGATTATTTGCATACTAGCGGGACACTGGTTCAAGGCATGTCTTTACATGGCAGTGGCTGTCCAAGTAATTGGATTTATATTGTCTAAAATATTGCCATATTGTCTAAAAATCTCAGATCTCTGCTGGGACTATGATGGCAATAATACTTATTAGTTTCCTTATAGTAAAATGGGATCCACTTTTTCAGAATCTAGAATGTGATGATGTCAAACTCCCAGATGGGGACAGACGGTTTCCTATAGATTACCGGTACATTACCATGAAATCTCCAATAGGTAAATTCACAAATGTTCAATCTGATAATTTCTATTTGTTAATAGACCCGAGAATTCTATATTAATAAATTTTTAACACTATTCCTTTTAGCTGACTCCATCTGTATTGCATATTATTATACAGCACTGTGATGTCATTTGAGTCCCAGCTCTATGATATGAGCCGGCCCTACTAATGGGTTACCTAACAACACCCAAAAATGAGCAATATTTTAGTCATAAAATGGATCAGTGATAAAAGAACATGTATGACCTCATTCGGGGCAACCTCCTCTTTCTCCTCCGCTTTCACACATTTTGCTTTTATAAACATGATGCCAAAGGGCCGTCGTGTGGCTCAGTGAACCACAAATGTCATGACAGAACCGGTTCTTGCACTATCATGTCTCTGCTCATTCAAATGAACCTATTGAGGGTCGACAGGTGCAGTTCGAGCCTGGAGGACGTGTGCTCTATGAGGACGCTGTGATGTGGATGTGTGGGACTGTGCAGAATGTGCAGCGTTACAGTGGAGACGCTGCGGCAAATCACAAAGCAAATGTGCTTTTTTGTGGGGCGGGACAATCTTCCTCCTACTTGTTTCCATGGAGATGATATTTCTTTGCCTGAAATGATCCACAGTATGTCATTAAACTGTGTCTACTACAGATATTTGCAGTGGCATTCTGAGCAGAGTTGTCTCTCCACAGATCTGACTAATAACTTGTACGTAAAGATAAATTAGTTTAACGCCATTCTATGAGATATTTTATAACATCTCTATGGAGACAAGCAGGTCGTGGATCAGAAAAGTTGTATAGTGTATCTTTAACACACTGAATGCGATGAGAATTAGTGCTGTATGATACAAACTCTTCAAACTCTATTTAGATACTAAGGAATTGACTCGATACTGATTACGGCTATAGACTTTGAAGACAGAAAATGGTCTTTGTGTGTGCAGAGTATAAGGAGGCGTTCATGCTGTTTGACCGCACTGGAGATGGGAAGATCTACTTCAGTCAGTGTGGAGATGTGATGAGAGCTCTGGGACAAAACCCCATCAACGCTGAAGTCATCAAGGTCCTGGGCAACCCCAAGATGGAAGGTACTTTAACACAAACCCTACGGTTATGTCGCTGTGGTGGTGGGTTTCAACAATGAGAGATTTACCACAAATGTCATAAGCCTCTGTATAGAACTAACTGATAAACTTTGAAAAGGCTGTTTTCTTTTTCCATTCTTTTCATTTTGATTGGTTTCATTGTACTGAAAAACATGTATCATTAGTCTGAGCAGGCTTGCCTCTCCACAAACCTGACTCTTATTTAGCCTGGAGGAGCGCCTGCTCCTGTTTTTTTTTTTGGTTTTTTTCCATGGAAATGTTCCTTTTGGCTTTAATCACGATATGGCTTAAAACATACTGTATCTGGAGAATGTTCCAAAGTAGGATTTTAACTTTGTATTTCTATGGAGACACGCAGGTGATGTGCCACCTCCAGAAAGTTCCATAGTGTATCTTTTTACGTGATTGTATTTATTTCATTTCCTAACCTGCATGTAACCAGCTTGGACGCACTGGCTCTTATAAAAGTCAAATTATTATTCCAACTAAGTGATGTATTTTAAACACAAGCCTGAGGCATCTTAAATATTCTAGGCTCCTGAAATGTCCTAGTCCTTATGTTTGGATTCAGATCTTATTTATTTAAATCTTCCACCTTTTACCAAGTTTAGTGAGTTTTAGTTTTCTAACTGGTGTGTCCACTATTTGCACTTCAGTTTTGTTCATTATATTTTTATTCCAACATTCACATTTCCATTTCCCGTTGCAGAGATGAACCACAAGATGCTGGACTTTGAGCAGTTCTTGCCGATGCTTCAGACCATCGCCAAAAACAAGGAGCAGGCCACGTTTGAGGACATGGTGGAGGGGCTCCGAGTGTTCGACAAAGATGGAACCGGGACCGTGATGGGGGCGGAGCTACGGCACGTCCTCACCACTCTGGGTGAGTCTTACACGACACAATGGGCCCTAATCACGGAGCCGCCTGGGATGTTCTGCTTCTCTCAAAACTGTGGAGCCGCACTTCCTGCTGCATCCACTGTGTAGTAGGAATCAGCCGAGTCACTATAAGATAGACGTAGACTTAGATTTAGACAAACTTCAGTGATCCACAAGGGGATGACTTGGACAAGTAGCTCACAAATCACAATATATTACAATAACAAAGAGAAAAAAATATATATAAATGGTAAAATAAATCTAAATTTAAATATTAGACAGAGGACAGCAGGCTACACATATATAGTCACAGACAGCATGTTCAGACCTTTCCTATGAAGTGAATACTTCACCAGATGAAGCTTCTGTGTGTCTAAAAGTAGGTCTTTGTGTCTTGAAGCTAGTGCTAACTAAAATGTAAACTGATTTAGTGATGTTAAAGCTCTGGACAGCGTCCAAGTGTCCAGAAAACTGCTCTATAAAACTGATTTATTATTAAAATAGCACTACAGTCTGAATGATTTGCACAGAAGAACAGTCGTTTACATTGTCGTAAAGGTCTGAACACTCGGCTAATTTCCAATACACAGTGAACAGAACAGGAAGTGCAGCTCTGCGGTTCCTGAGAGAAGCAGAACTAACCAGGCGGCAAAAGACCAACTCAGAACATCAATAACGAAACTGAAATTATTAATCCTGTTAATACATTGCTTTTGGTGAATATAATATTTCCAGAACAATTAAAGGTAAAATGTTGATCTAAATCTGTGTTGGCAGAAAATACCACCTCTTTAAGCAGCAAGCAGTAGATTTTTATGTATGCATTTTTAATTGTTTTGGATTTTTTTTTTTAAATGTCTACAAAAATGTGTAATAAAATTTCCATGTTTAGGTGAGAAAATGTCGGAGGAGGAAGTGGAGACACTTTTAGCTGGACATGAAGACACAAACGGCTGTATAAACTATGAAGGTACTGAATCCTCATGCTGTAGTCTGAGGCAGTGGAGTTTAGATCTCTACACACACGTTCTGCAGTGAGACTCTAGTATTAGTTTAGCTCATTTCATTCCCCTCTCAAATACTTGCTCCCGCACCTAAACATGTTTTCAAAATGGAAACTTTGAACAAAATAGAAAGCAGAAATGCCTTAATGTGACAAATACATATGCACACATTTGAAGTGTGCTTGGGTCCACACTGGTTTGAGCCTGGTTTAGTCCTGCTGTAGACCTGCTTTTATCTTTTTTATTGGTGATTTTCATAACCAAATATATTTTCTGTATTTTTTTTACCCAAATTTACTCTGATCAAACCATAGACCAGGGGTGGACAATTCTTTTTTCCATGGGGCCACATGAGAAACAGAGAAAATATTGTGGAGGGACGGGCCAAAATGCTTAACTGAATCCTGCATAATATGAATTAGATAATTAAAAATAATTGTATAAATAAAAGTAAATAGCATTGTTTTGATGCGCTGATCAAACTAGTGAGAGTTTATGACTAAACAGTGAAGAAGTGAGGTTGCCTTACAAAAATGTCATTAAAAAACACCTCTAAACTAAAAGCAGTGCAGCTTTAGTCCATGCATGAGGTCAAATTATAAAATGTTTATTTCGTAATTCCAAATAAGCTTAAATGGGCCGGTTAGAGTCGACCAAATGTGGCCCAGGTCTGCCATAGACATAAAGAAGTAGACTTAAGCGAGTATGACGTCACCCACAGCGTTCAGCTCCACTCAAAGCTACAGGTTACAGGGGCGAAAAGTTAGGCTCTTTATTATGAATAGGATTTCTTTATTGGACAAAATGTAGAGTGGGTTAATTTGAACATTTTCAGAGCAAAATGAGGAGGCTCACTGCAGCAGTTACAGAGAGAGGGGCCACAATATTCCAACGGAAGTCAGTGGGAGCCAGGGTCAGTCGGAGCCAGAAGCGCAAATTTCCTATTGGAACGTGGTGGCTAGCACATTAGCTATGTCCATTTCCACATACAGTCTATGGATCAAACAAAGGGACAGCGCAGGCCTCACGAGTGCATCGAATCAAAAAGATTTCAATTTAGTCAAAGGGTAAATCAAACCACAATGCACCTTGTCCGTCATCATCCCTCAGTCATTTAGAAAAATCAGTTCTGAGCTTCTTCAATATGAATAAAGACACTAAAGAGACACTATGTTGAATGGCTATTTTGAAATGAACAAGTCCCCAAGGTTTTGCTCACTCACTAGTCCTGTTGCAGTCCCGGGTTAGTTCTGGTCAAGTCCAGTTTCAGTTCCGGGATTTAGTCCTAGTTTAGTCCCAGTTTTGGTGAGGTGAATGGTCTATAAAAGGGGCATTGTGTAACTTTTTTCTGGTTTGTTGCCTGCTTGTGTCTATGAAGATGTCATTGCTCTGCCTGGAATGTTCCGTAGTATGACATTAAACAGCTTTACATTACATTTATTCAATTACAGGTGGTTTTAGAGCTTAAAAACACCTAGAAAAACAACATTCTGACTGTGAGTGGGGTCACCTCTCCACAGATCTGACCTATAATTTGTCTGGCTTGGTCTCCATGAAGATGGAAAGGTTCAGTGCCATACTGTGGAACATTCCAGACAAAGCAATAACACCTCCATGGAGAAAACCATTTGACGCTATTTTAAATGAACAAGTCCCAAAGGTTTTACTCCCATCAAAGAAAGTGCTGAAAATCTTAGCACTGGTCCTGTTGCAGTCCTGGTTTAGTTCTGGTCAGGTCCAGTTCTACTTCCCAGGTTTAGTCCCACTTTTGGTGAATGCTTTAAATTTCTGTCTTTAATTCTGCCATGTTTTGTTTCCCTCATTTCCACAGAGCTTGTGCGGATGGTGATGAGCGGTTGAACACTGGACAAACCCCGACCTCAGCTTGAACCCTTTCCATGTTTTAGTTTTGTTTTTGTGTTTTTTTTTGTTTTTTGTTTTGTCTTTAGTCGCTCTGTTTAGTTTCAGTTTCAGTGCCTTTTCTGTCTCTTGTGAACCTCATCTGTGTATTTCCGCTTTTGGTGAGTGTCTTTCAGACTGCACCATTATGAACCTGTGAATAAGGAAAATGTCACCTCAGTATTGAATAAAATGCCATGTTTTACCCTTTAGAACCGGCTCATTTCTCACATGCAGATTTTTCATGTACATTTTGTTCATCGTAAACTGCAGTATTGATCTAAAACAGCTTCAGTAATTCAAACGGGTCCATTGACTTCCTGTTTAAATCTGCAGATCCAATTGGCCCCATCTCTGTACTGGCCTTTCACTGTAGAAGCAGATTTTATTTACCCGACCTGATTTTGTTGAACGGCTACACAGCGTTTTTAACACTACAGATGACCAGGAGTAAGTGGGCGGAGATATGGGGTAGGTGAAAACTAGGGGTGTGTAAAAATATTGACATTATCATTTAATGTGATGATCCAGTATGTCTCAGGGACTGCTGTAGTGATATATCACCAAGAGTATTTTTTGCTATATTTTATTGAATTATTTGGTCACAGTTACAGTTTTGTTGCTTGTTTAGAGGAAGGAAACTCGTTTATGCAACACATTTGACCTTTTCACTGTTTTGATGATTAACATCGACGTGTTTCATGTGTTTCATATGAACTTTGCCTAAGTGGCAAAGTTCATATGAAGCGGCACGGTGGCTGAGTGGTTAGCACTCATGTCTCATGTCTCACAGCAAGAAGGTTGCGGGTTCGATCCCCGGGTCGCCCGGGCCTTTCTGTGTGGAGTTTGCATGTTCTCCCCATGTCTGGATGGGTTTCCTCTGGGTACTCTGGTTTCTCCCATCAACCCAAAACATGCACTGTGTGAAAGTTGTGAGTGTTGGTGGTGGTCAGAGGGACTGTTGGCGCTGTTGGCTTGGCAGCCGCGCCTCCGTCAGTCTGTCCCAGGGTGTGGCTACGGCTGTGGCTACAGCAGTAGTTTACCACCACCGGTTCTGCTCTGTAAATAATCCTCTGTAAAGCGTCTTTGTGACACATGTCTGTGAAAAGCGCTATATAAATAAACACTTAAGTAGTTTAACAAAGACTTTTAGTATCAAAGTCATGATTTAGCCTTTATTTTTTACTGAATCAGATCGATTTGAAATGTATTGTATCGAACCAAATGTGCACTGTATCGAGATGTATCGTATTGTGGCCTATGTGTTGAGGTATGTATCGTATCGGCAACTTCCTAATGATACCCAGCCCTAAATATAAATTACGCTTTAATGATTGTTATAACTCATAATAGTTGATTTTACATAATCTCTTTAATATTTAAAATTAGAATTGATTCAGGCTAAAATCAGTTTGAGAATGAATGTCTGTTGTCTTTATCTACAAGAGTAAAACTATAGTACATTGAGTGTTTCTGTAGTCAGAAAAAACACTGTTCAAAACTCTGGTGCAGATTAAAATGTGCCTAATGCCATTATGATGAACGCAATTCCACTGGACCAGTACATTTAGTTCCAACATCCCCATTGAACAGCCCTTTTCAGCTATTTAAAAACAAATCAATATATATTGACCCAAATGATTTAATGGATGAGGCAGATGCAGAACAGTCGCTCAGAAGTGCCGTGTTCTGGAAGTAGGACGATGTATTTTTAGCTTGTGGAATTGGAAAGGAGTTCCATTTTACACTGAAGAGGGACCTGAAGAAACCAGTCTGAGAGGATTTGAATATTAAAGCTGCACCGAGTCATTTTTCTGCTAGAAGGTCCACCACCCGCAGCTTTGCTAGGAAAGAGGAAACAATACGGTATTAAACGCATCTATCCACTATCTTGTCTATTATATGTATTTTTTTTAAATCATATGTTCTTTGTGTGAGCGGAGTCGCCTCTTCACAGATCAGATCAGATCTTCTTAATCTGGCTGGGTCGCGGGGGCAGTTTGCTGCCCAATCCTCTGCGCACCTGACCCCCCCTATGAACCCCTCTGTGAGTGGAGCCACAGGAGGGTGGACGTCATGGTCCTTGATGTTAGTTCAGGTGTTGCATGTTTTGAGTTGATGGGGGAAACCAGAGCCTGAAGGAAACCCATCCAGACACCGGGAGAACATGCAAACTCCACACAAAAGGCCCGGCCAACCCAGGGATCGAACCCACAACCTTCTTGCTGTAATGCATATGTACTGAAAATGTGGAATGACTCTACATCCAAATAACCAAACCAACAAATGAACACCTTTTCACTTTTTAAATTTTCCCATGATTTTTTTATTTAAAACTTGGACCATTATTTTTTGCAGTTTCAGTTTTTGATACAAACTGCCAGAATGATTTCAAACCAATTCACTACACTTTAGAATCAATGCCATAACTGCTACGTTCAGCATAGTGAAAAACAGACACAACTGAACACACATTTAGATCATTTCACAAAGTCCACGGAACACGAATAAAAGAAGTCTGTGGTTTTGGCTTGAGCCCCGATACTGGAAAAGTTTCATATTTTATGACAATTCTTAGTCACGTCCCGAACAAAGTTTTTTTTGTTTTTTTTTCCATAATTTGAAAGTTTGACATACAAAAAATACAATCAGACATAAGATTATAACCACTTGTAGACAGAGTTTTAGGTGCAATGCGGGATAATACCAGGGACTAAACCAGGTCTAAAAAGAACTGCTGATAAATACTGATCACTGCAGACTGGGAACCAAGACCGGACTAACCAAGCATTGAACCAGGGTTTAAACAGGGCTAAACCAGGACAAATCCAGAAATAAACCAAGTCTAATCCAAGACTACACCAGGTCTCTACAACTAAATCAGATCTGAACCATGTCCAACTTGAGACTAACCCAGGACTAAAAAGCACTGCAGACTGGGAACCAAGACTAAAACCAGGTCTAAACCAGGTCTGCCCTGAGATTGAGACAGGACTGAATGTATAGTTATACACTGAACCAGGTCTGAATCAGGACTAATCCAGAACTAAATCAAGACCAAACCAGGTTTAAAGCACCTCTGATACATACTGACCACTGCAGACCAAAGACCAGACTAACCCAGGACTAACCCAGCACTGAACTAGGTCTAAATGAGGACTAAACCAGAACTAACCCAGGACTAACTCAGCATTGAACCAGGTCAAAATCAGGACTAAACCAGAACTAACCCAGGACTAACTCAGCATTGAACCAGGTCAAAATCAGGACTAATCCAGAACTAAACCAGGACTAACCCAGCATTGAGCCAAGTCTTAAAGTCTAACCCACCTCTTATACTGGTTTACAGGACTACATCAGAACTAAACCAGGTCTGAACCGTCCAAGCTGAGACTAATCCAGGACTAAACCATGGACTGGATCAATAAATCATGACCAATCCAGGTGACCTACACCCTCCAACAGCTGCTCTAAACCAGGACTAAACCTAGACTAATCATGAACTGAACTAAGCCTAACTCAAAACTAACCCAGATCTAAACCAGGCCTGAAGCACCTTGGGTACATACTGAGCACTGCAGACTGGAACCAAAACTAAAATAGGTTTAAACCAGGAAGAATCCAGGACTAAACCAGTACCAAACCAGATCTAACGAAGGACTAAACTAGGATTAACCTAATGAGTACAGTATGTGATATGTATTACATGTGTGTAATGAACTGGTCATAATGTTATGTCTGATTGCCATAATATTGACACTGTAATCGAAATAAAATGGAATGGAATACAGTTTACAGATATCGATGGCATGCTGACTCATTCACTCACAAGTAATACTACAAATGTAACAAGATACCATGTAAAAAATCATATAAAATGGACTTTAAAATATAAACATGAGGATACTGTTGGCATGGTAACCTTCATTGTCAGCGGTTTAAGGTGCTAGCTTAGCTTTCGTTTTCTTTAGTGAACAAGTCCCCCGACATAAAATGCACCAAAAATACTAGTCCTAAACACTGTCGAATAGATAAACAAGAGTATAAAACATTTGGTAGATGAATAAATACATGTTAGATACCAGATCTGTCAAACTACATTCCTCCACAAACTCCTTCCACACAAAAGTATTCAATTTATTAAATGCTGCCAGAAATGATTCAGAGATGAGTTTCATCAGAGCATGTGACCTCAACTGGCGGGTTAGTACCGAAATGGTAAATGTTTGGTAATAAGTTGTAAGTTTATGAAATATTTGAATTAAAGTAGTAATTTCAGATGGTGGGATCACTGTTTATTAAGGACAAGATCTCGAGAGACAAAACTGCCACAAGATCGAGCGCAAATGAGGAAAATTATGTTGTGAGATTTTTTCCTCCTAAATTTACCTTTGGGCTTGGACAGAAAAAGAGTTAAGAGCTGGAACAATTTACTTATTACTTTACTTATTGTCTTGTCTTCTATTCTGTTCTAGTGGACTGGTGTGTCTCGTCCCATCATTACTGTTGACTGATACAGGTCCACCACCTGCTTGTTCTAATGGAGATGTTTTACCTGTAATTTTCCACAGTATGGGATTCAATTTCTCCACCTCTATGGAAAAAACGTAAGGAAACCCTCTACCTCAGTATAGGTCAGACCTATGGAGTGGTGATTTTCAGTGGATGTTTGAGCAATAAAAACACTATTTAAACAAACGCAAGAAGTGAAAGATTAAACTGTAAAGCAATTTTCAAGTCTGTTTTTGTCTCCTAAAAATGATAGTAGAACAATGAGGTTCCCATTAGTAACATGGATACAGATTATTTGCAAAACAACTATAATGCAAAAGAATATGTATTTTTATATATAGTGACCATAGTGCCATATTAGTACCTTTTTCACAACGGCCTTTTTCATAGTGCCCTTCTGTAGGTTTTCTAAGGCAAAAAGTGTGTGTAAATGTGGCGTATTCTGCACCAGCTTCATAAATCTGCCCCATCAACAAATCTTCAACCAACACGGTCCACAAAGGAGAAACATTCTTCCAGGAAGAATTTATTCACAACGATCGAGGTAAGAAAGATGGAAGCTTAAAGGAAACAACGACGAGCATCAGTGAACTACTGAGCAACACTAACGTTCTGGTCATGATTAAAAACTTGGAACTTGTTCACTGAGACTGATTCTACAATTGGGGTTCACTGCCTATTCCGACATCCCTTCATTAAAACATGCCTCTATTTAGACGTGCCCGGTTTCCAACACTTTTAGTATTGCCATTTCGACATGTCATCTGTGCATATTTAGGGTGCTGTCCATGGTGCTGAAGGCAGCAGATTGGTAGGTAGGATATACAGATCAGCTTTACTGACCAGCTTAATGATTCCCAAAGAAAAAAATCAGTATAGAAGACTTTTTTTAATGGAGAAGTGTATCTCAGCCGTGGCCTGTGGTTAAATGCACTCTGCGTCTTGTGGCCACATCGGAATAGCAGCGTGTAACCCTAGAATTCAAATGAAAAACTTTTCATGATATAGATATTAGCATATAAAGATAGATTTGTGCAGTTTGAATGTATCTTCAGCATTCAAACTGCACAAATTTATCTACACTAATAGCTACATCCTGAAATCAGTTTTTCATGAATACATTTTTAACTGAATAACGTTTAGCCTTTGTGGACCCTTGTTGATTGAAGATTTGGTGATGGGGCAGATTTATGAAACTGATGAAAAATACACAAGACATTTTGCAATAGAAAACCATTAACCACAACCCTACAGGGTGGGATTCCGCTCGTTGTGAAAAAGGTCTATGGTGTGTAATTTGTCGAAGAGTCCAGCCCTGGTCAGTTGAAAACCATTAGAATGAATTCTTACTAAAATGAATAATGAAAAAGTTGAGTTGCCCTGACGACACCAGTTGAGAATTGCAGCTTTACATACACTGTCAATACCTTCACATCTTTCCCATGTATTACAATAGAGTACCACGAGAGGGTAACAAAAGATTCAAACGATCCTAACTACTTTTACAGTACTTATTTCAAACTGCATTCGCACCAACTTTAAGTCAGCTTCATCTTTAGACATGCGACCATTAGACCCTGTAGAGCCACTGTCCATGTAACACTATATGAGCTTAAACCATCCAAGGTTTTAAGACAATACAATGATCATAATATAAGTGCTTAAGTTCAAATTCATCCATATTTCAAGCCTTCCATTGAGACGAAGTAAACGTATTAAAAGTGCATATAACTTACATATTTTGTACCTTTCGGAAATTGGCGAAAACACTGGAAATTTGAGTCTTGTTGGAGTTTCAGCATATGGATAAAACCAGGCGATCCGAACAACGAAGGACCCGTCACCCACTCGGTAGCTTATTGAAATCAATACTGGGTTAAGTGTTTTTAAAATCCAAAAAAAACATTACAATTTTACCGTCGTTTGTCCCTTTTGGAGTAAATTGTGGAATAGTTTTTTTTTTTTTCTTGACTTGGTAACATCTTCGTTTGGAGGGGTTCAGGCAGGAGTCAAAGGTTCATTCAGACCAGTCGTTTTCACTGAGGGGGCGGGACGGGAGCGTTGGGCGGGTGGGTCTCTCCGGGGTGAGGGCCGTGGTGCTCTGGGAATGTATATTATAAGATGGAGTTAGAAATCTTTGAAGTTTAATTCAGAAATGTTCATTTTAAGTAAGGTGAAACTTGGTGAGGACGAGAGAGACAGAGCAGAGGAGACAAGGGAGAAGAGGAGGAGACAAGGGGAGGAGAGACTGAGAGAGAAGATAGGAGGGAGGGGAGTGAAGATGAGAAAGGAGGAGAGAAGGAGATAGTGAAAATACGACTCCAATAAATCTTGGAGTCGTATTTGACCAAAATCTCTCATTCACAGCTCATATAAACCAAGCTTGTAAAACTGCATATTTTCACCTGCGAAACATAACTAAAATCAGAAATATTTTGCCTAAAAATGATGCTGAAAAACTTATCCATGCATTTGTTACATCCAGACTAGATTACTGTAATTCTCTGCTCACCGTCTGCGCTAAAGGTACTTTAAGAAGCTTCCAGTTGGTCCAAATGCAGCGGCCAGAGTCCTAACAGGAACTAAAAGACGTGATCACATCAGTCCTGTGTTAAAATCACTGCACTGGCTTCCTGTCGAGTTTAGAATTAAATTCAAAGTTCTGCTCCTGACATACAAAGCCTTAAACAATATGGTCCCATCATATCTTCAGGATGCCATTGTCCCCTATCAGCCAAATAGAGCACTTCGCTCTCAGAATGCAGGATTATTAGTGGTTCCTAGAGTGTCTAAAAGTACAGTGGGGGGGAGAGCCTTCAGTTACCAAGCTCCTGTGTTATGGAATCAACTCCCTGTTGGTGTTAAACAGGCTCCACAGTCTCTTTATTTAAGACCAGGCTTAAAACCTTCCTCTTCGGAATAGCTTATGACCAGGTTACTTAGTTGATGTCACTAAGATAAGCTGCTGCAGGAGATAACAAGCTGGGGGAAGTGTGGCAACCTGAGCACTGTCCTCTGTTTCCTCCTATTTTCTCATCAGCATCACTTACTATGTTCTCATCTGTAGCTCGTTCATTGCTATTCACATGTTGTCCCCTGTCCCACTCCCCCTGTGGAGTGTAACTCTTTCAGACGCCTGATGGCAGCTGGACCCCTCTCCTCTTCCTTGCCTGGCTTCCTCCTTCTCGCCTGGCTCCTCGCCCGGCTCCTTCCCCACCTGGGTAGCTGTGGTCATACTGAACTGGCCCACGGGCCTGGACATCTATAGCCTGTCCGTCCATGGGAGTGGATCTCTCCTTCACTGTAGTTCTCCCCGAGGTTTCTTCTTTTTCTCAGGACCCTGAGTTTTTCCTTGCTGAGAAGGAGGGTCTAAGGACAGGGGATGACTGGACGATGTTTCATTTGCTGCTTTACATGAATGTTGTTTATTCCTGTTTTGATATGTCTGTGTGTATGTTTTACTCATCCAAATCTTGGAACGCCCTTAGAGGCAACTGTTGTTGTGATTTTGGGCGCTACAAAAATAAATTGAATTGAATTGAATTGAAAGAGATGACGGGGAGAGAGTGAGAGCAAAAAGAGTGAATAGGAGAGAGGAGAGTGCAAAGGAGACAAGGGAGAGAGGGAAGGGAAGAGAGAGAGATGACAAGGCAAAAGCTGCAGCCATAAGGAAACACAAGTTGCTCTAAACTCTTCAGTGTGGTTAAATTTAGTCCAGATGTAGACCTGGTCCTGGTCTCCTGAACGAGCAGATTTACCCAAAACCAGTGATTAGTCCCCGTTTTATACAAGAAATGTCCCTATTTTTGACCAATGTGCTTCCTGCCAACAGTAAAGAGAGAAATAATTTATTTGTTTCAGTAAAATACAGAAAAAGCTGCTTAAAAATGACCAAAACACAAAGAAAATGTGACTATACTGACTCACATTGGTGCCAAGTTCAGAACAATTTTCTCTAATTACGCACTCTAGTTTTAACAACCATCACAAACCAGGAATGTCCCAGTTTTTGATTTTGAAAATCTGGTCACTCTCGGTCTTATAGTACAGTACAGAAGTAGTAGTTTATGTGGTCACTGCAGCACTACAAGGACATAGACTACAACCACATTTCGGTCATGACACGAAAGGGTTCAGGTTGAAGTAAAAAGTACTAACCCTGGTTCTGGTTTAATAGGCTCACTGTGTCTCAAAGCTAACAATCACTTTTAGTAAAATCACAAAACATAAAATAAACAGTTTATTGCACACTTGCCCAGGGACTGCAGACGGAGAGTAGCTTTAGCTAAATCTGTTCCAAAGTATCTCTTCTCTTTGTGAGATTAATGTTTTTGTACATTGTCCCTGACAAATAAATAATAAACTAAAAAACTAAATTATTAACATTCAATTTGGTTAAAATAAAGACTACCCAATTATTTTCATATGTAGAATACTGTAGTGTGTGGCGTAGTTGTAATATTTATTATGCCTCAAAAATTTTTCACAAACATTTTCTAAACACAGAAGTGTCCTCTGCTGAAGTATTCATTTGATTTGAGTACATTTTAACATGCTGTCAGTGTCTCATCTTTAAACATTCATCTTAGTACGACTCAGCACAACCCACATACAGATAAAACTGAACAGGAAGTAGTGACGCTAACAGTGAGGAGCCAGCTCTTTGGTGCACAGAGCCTATTCCAGATTTAGTTCCAGTTTTTCACTAAACTTTAAGCTGCACTATGTAATTTATGAGTCCATCATCTGCTTCTCTCCATGCATATGTAATTTTACTTGGAATGTTCCATAGTATAGAATTTATTTCCATGGAGACATGCATGTAGCACCCCCAGCAGCCTGTAAAAAGCCTGTATGTAAGACAGATTTAATGGAAACAAGCAGGTGGTGGCTCCAAGACAACTTAGTTAAGAAATTATTTTGGTTTTGTTTAAATAATATTTGCTATAAATAAATAAGAATCTGCTCAAAGCTACACATACCATGTAGTGTGGGCATGGCTCCAGTGCCGGGGTGGTTGGGTGGGGCATGTCCGGGGGGGCAGGGGGAGTTGGTGTGTGCTCCAGGGGTGGTGGTCTCTGTTCCAGTCCCAGAGGAGGCAGAGGGCGCTGGGCTGGGGGCGGGCGGAGGAGCTGGTGTGGAGCTGGAGGAGGAGGTGGTCTGCTGCTGCTGTTGCGCAGGCGTGGTGGCTCCTGTTGGGGGTGCGGGGCCGTGGGGGGTCCCTGTCTGGTGCTGCTGGTGTTGGATCTGTTGGAAGTGCTGCTGTCGCGCTCTCATCTCTGCGTACTTCAACTGCTCCATGTGGAAGGACTGACGGTCGGCCAGCAGCTGCTGACGCTGGTACTCCAACTGGGCACAGGGGGCATTTACATCAAATACTGCTGTCTACTAACATTTCAAAAACAAACAAATAAATAAATAAATAAATATTATACTCGATGTTGATTCTGATAATAAACACCCCTCTTTCTTTAGACAATAGAATGATTTTCAGTATTAAACGGTAGAGCTTTCTTTTTTATTCTCATGTGGCCTTATATGTGTGTAATCCTCAGTGGTGCAGTAGGTTCCATAGTGCTCCATGGGCCTGTACTAGTCTATGTGCTCTTATACTTGTCTAGATAACAACTGGGATAATCACAGACTAGAATTATTTTCATCTAGATGATTTTAATCTGTATTTTCTGCATTTACAAATGAGTTATTTTTTATTATTGCTTTATTAGCTCATCATTACTTCAGAGTCCTCCGTTATGAGCATAAGAACAGTACTGTCCCTTTACTCACAGCCTCTCTCTCTCGGTCCATGATGGTTTCCAGTTCTTCAAAGTGTCTCAGTTTAATCTCCAGTTTCTTCATTTGAGTCTCTACCAGCAGAGCCACCAGAGACTTGATCTTCCTCTCCTCCACCGCCGCAAGGTGCTACACAGATAATGATGTCATGAATAAATCAACAGTTCTTAACAGAGACCACCTCTAGAAAGCCTGATCATGTCTCAGAAGCTCAGCAGGGCTGGGCCTGGGCAGTACTTGGATGGGAGACTGCTGGGAATATCAGATGGCACAGTGGGCGCCACTGGAAACTGTCAGTGTGTTCTTCTTAGGTAAGACACTCACAGTGCCTACTATGTCAGTCTGCCCCAGGGCAGCTGTGGCAACACAAGTATCTATGCACCAGAGCAAAAGTGCTTAGAGTGTCTTAAACGGTACAGTATACTGTTATAATTATTAAGACGCTTTCAGATCATCTGCAGTTTGAGTGCATGGGTGTAAGGGATGTCAAGATTAAGACCTCTCTATATTCTATATCTACTGTACGGGGACGTGCACAGGAATTTTGAGGGGCAGTTGCTCTGACATGAAGAAAGGGCGCACCGCCAGCCAAACTTACATGAAGTGTGATAAAACTTATTAGTTTTATTTTCCCTGCAATTCTGGCATTTCCCAATAGATGGCGCACTGTAGATACATTTATACATAAAACCAAATTATCCATATGAGCCCGTGGCTCACTGTCCAGGGGTAGGACTATATGTTGAACACATGTTCCTCACTCATTGTCTGAAAACCTTCCCATAAAGCACTGCGGCCAAGTATATATCTAATGTGCCTCTCCGCGGAACTGGGGCACTCTGCGGTACCGGAGCTCTCTGCGGGGATTGTGGGTAATCTCTTTTTACTTTGCGCGTGCAGGCTCAGGTGCTGCAGCTCTGTGTCTCTGTAAACAGAACTAAGCCCCTCCCTCCAGACTCACACTCGTGCGGTGCCCTAATGTAAGTCAATGAAACAACAATTTTATTTTCAATTTCAAATCTAGGCATTTTCATACATAAAAACCTGTATGCTTCAACTGATTTAAAAAAATAATAATAAAAAAAATATATATATATATATTTTTTTTTTTCCCCTTGAAGAGTAACTTCAGTCGAGGAGGCCATATGGGCAGTTGCCAGGGCAACCAAAGCAACCCCCCTCTGCACATCCCTGCTACTGTATGTTTAGTTTCAGCATATTTGCTGCAATAGACCGTCCATCACTGTTGGGTTCGTCTTCAGAGTCGTCTCAGGGATCAGCCCTAAATCACTGGGTCCTGTTCTACACCAGTGTAAATCTAAAGCAGTGATGTTTTACCTTGGCTTTGACAGCAGCTGCAGCCAGAGCCGAGGCAGCGGCTGTGGCCAGATTCCCCTCCCCGACCTCTCGCTCAACTTTGGTCTTCCTCTCTCCTTCACTCTCTCCTTCTCTCTGTGCCTCCTCTGTGTTCTCTTTACCCTCTTTCTCCTTCTCTCCATCACCTGAAGACAAACAACTATTTCAATACTAATTGTTCAAAATTCAAATCAAAACAGAACATGTACAGTAAAGACAACTGGAACACTGAGTAATTGATTTTAAAAACGGTGCACATACATGTTAAGTAAAATGTAAAGTAGTTAGTGGGTCTATGTTGTTGGAATAGTTTGAAGGCATCTATGACCTGTACATTTTTCAGGGAATAATAATCAAATTAGGGCAGTTTGTTTTTCTTGAAATGTGATTTTTTTTTTTTTTTTTGATTTACAAAAAAAATAAATGCAAACTATTCAAATCATGATCAATATCCTGAATGAACACTATAAATGTAGATATTGTATATTTTTTTTGCAGTGGTTAAAATGTTCTCTACATAACCCCACCCCCTTCATACCCTCAGCCTCGTTCTTCTCGGTCTCTCGCTCTCCCTCCTGTTCTCTCCGTTCTTCCTCTTTCTTCCCGTTCTCCTGCTGTTTCTCCTCCTCCTCGTTCCCACCATCTTTGTTTTCCTGTGACATCATCATGGATCATTAGGTTCGTCCCACAACACAAAATACAGGGTAGCCTCGGTTTGTTCTGGGCTCACAGTCACCTGCTTGTGTCCATAGCACTGCAATCGATTAAAGACAAACGCTGCCTCAATGAGTCGACTAAAACGAGGGCGTGGCAAAAGCTCTCAAAATGATTCTGTATCAGTGTGCATATGACGCAAACTGCACTACAAGAGTACACCTGCAGGGGGAGTTCATGCATAACTATGCAGAAAAAAAGTACTAGGGCATCATGTATCAGGGCATCATGTATTTACATAAAGTCTCATGGCTTCAATCTCCCTTTTTACTATTTCCAAAAATAACAAAAATTACTAAAATACCAACAATTATTATGTTAAGAGTATTATTCAGCACAGTGTAATTCACAAATCTCTTGGCGAGCTAACCGGAAGAGGGTGCAGAGATACTGGTGGCTCCTGAGCTAAAGGTTGGAGACCCGTGTGCCTCGGGATGGCATAAAGCTTATCTATCTCCATGAAGCAGCATTTAAATACATTCTAATTCAATATTTCACTGCACAGAACCATACCTTTGCCTCTTTCTTTTCTTCAGCTGGTGGAGTCTCAGTTTTGCTTTCCTCATTGCTCTCTTCTGAAAAAAAATCCAAATAACTTTAATCAAATATGTTGAGACATGACAAAAATCCAAATAGGAAAAAAGGTGGAATGTTTTGTCATGTTTAAACAAAATATGAGATTCATTTGAATGTATTTATTATTTCATGTATAAGCAGCTCAAATCCATGTCTTGTCACACCAGTGCTTCAGTATGATTGTCTGTGTATATAAGACAGTGAATATTTACCATGATACACTCGTGTGCTGTGTGTATAGTACCTGTCCGTTCGCCCTCCTCCATGGCAGTGCCTGCGATGCCACTCCCCTCCAGCCCAAACAGAGGGTCCTGTCTCCCACTGACCCGCGCCGCCTCCTCCACCCTCCGCACATGAGCCTCCACCAGAGCGGCTGGAACCTCCTCCTTCATACGAGAAAACTCCTCTGAAAAACACACAAGAGCCACAAAATGTATTTGGTCTGTGGGAAACACTGACATAAACAACTCGACCATCATGTCCACTGTTTTTGTGAATAAGAATAAATCAGCATTAATTGTAGTTAGAAAAGGCTATATTTAACCTTGTATCTGGGGCCAGTTAGGTCACGTATATAGAATTTTAAATATTTCATAAAAAATAAATTTTACATGACCTTACATACAGTTCCTTTAAATTATATTTAGTTTTGAATTTTTATGGATCTGCCTGGAGTGCTATTTCACTCTGAATCCCACGGACAGTTGGTTATAGCAGCAATTTTCCCCATCTCGTGCTTATGAGCTGAGAAATCAAAGACTTTTTTTTTGCAAATAAGAAAAAGCACAGAAAGCACAAAATGTCTTTTATGCCTCAAGTTCTTCAATTGTTTTCTTGAATTCTATTGCTACATTTTGTATAGGCCTATTTAGAATACTAATTTGAGCAGGTAAAAATACTGAAAAAGTCACATTCACAGAATTGAAACTTTGCTGAATAGCTTTAGAATGATCTTGAACAAGTAGAAGAGCACATAGACTAGTACAGGCCCATGGAGCACTGTGGAACCTACCTGCACCACTGAGGATTACACACATATAAGGCCACATGGGAATGCAAGTACAGCCATTTAATATCTAGCTTGCTATCATAACAGTATGGCATTCCTTAATATCAAAATCATGTATGAAATTTTAGTATCATGACACACTACACATAGTGACATGTAGAGGTTTGTACCCAGCGCAGACTTGGCAGCAGCAGATGCCACTCTCGGGTCGACCACAGAGGCGAGGAAGGCGACGGTGCTCATGACAGGGTTTCCTGCCTGGCTGAAGGGCACAGGCTGGTACGCCAGGGGGCCCAGTGCAGTAGCGGCCTCCTCCAGGTAGGGGTCCTCGATGGGCAGCCGTAAGAAGTGAAGGATGCACTCATCCTGGGTCCTACTGCCCACATGCTCCGACACTTTGTTCCAGTCGTCTTTGTACATCTCCAGACCCTGAGGAGAAGGTAGGTTCAATTTAACATTACAGTGGCATCACGTTGGGGGTGTTATGCATTTATGTCTATGGTGGCACTAGCAAACATATGAAGTGATACATTTTCAGATCGTCTGATGGTCAATTTGATGCAGCGGTCTGAACACAGCATAAAAAAGCCTGAGAGAGAACAGTGCCTACATTTATCATCACACCCCTGGGAAGGATGATGACATCAGCTGTAGCACGTCATGTGTGCACTAACAAATCTATTTCCACAGCATGTTACCCGTCAGATCTGTGGAGGAAGGATCCTGATTACAGTAATGTATATTTTTGGTAGTAAAAATCACTTGTGGTAACATATAGGCTATATTACATTTTTACAACTTTTTGCCTTTTCGCCATAAGTGGGCCTGGTCTCCATGAGACAAATAAGTTTAATACCATACTGTGAACCATTCTAGGTGCAGTGATAACATCTGGATGGAGATATACAGTATGGAGACAAGCAGACTGTAGACCTTCACGGAAAAAGTTCTATAGTGCAGTGCAGGTGCAGTATGTAAACTGCTCTACTTTCCAGATTTACAATTTCTCTCACAATCTGCTGTTTGCAGACATGCTTCCTATTTCATTATATTTCGTGTTGGTTTATTTACTAATATGATATTAATGGATAGACTTAAGGTCATTTACCTCCAGTAATAATAGTGTTTCTTGTTCTGTCCAGTCCCTCATTGTGCTGGCTCCACTCTTGCTCTGAAATCAAGCCAAAAATATGAATATGTTTCATTTTACAAAACAATGTATTTAAGAACTTTCCACGTTTCCCTCCTGCTTGTGGTTGTACCTTTGTGGAGTTGGTTTTCTTGCTGTACATGTCAGTTCGGAGCCCAAAGTTCTGCAGATCTGTGGGTTTGTCTTTCACTTTTTCAGGGAACGACATGATTGGTGCTGGAGTCTACAAGAACAAACACAACAAATTCAAATAAATGCTGTGAAGTTGATTTGTGCTGTAGTTTTTGTTTTGTTTCACACTACACTTTTGAAACCCTTTCTTAAGTATTAACACTTCCGTTTGTCACACATCAGTATGTCTCTGTACCTGTGCAGGTTTGGGCTGCAGGGGCACCAGGCTAGAGGGAGTGTCTGCCAGGACGTGGAAGTGTGAGGTGGGGGGAGGGCCCATGGGGGTGGGGCGGCTCTCAGACTCAACCTGGTAGTTTATGAGCCCCCACTGCTCCAGGAACGCATGGACCCTGAGGAAGAAGAAGAATACACTGTGATGTTTGTCAGAATATGCTGTGCTTTCATGAAGAGTCTGAATAAAACTGAATTCTTAATTTTATTCAAACCATTGCTGGGTTTTCGATGACATCACAACATTCTATGAGTCAATATTTAATACAAATCAGGGCAGCAGTGTAATTGGTCTAGTCACTGATAGGAATGATCAGATTAATGTCATGTCATGGCAAAATACAATGTAATGAATTGGAAATCTGTCTCTTTGCCCCATCTGGGAGCATAAGATCATCACATTCTAGAATTTGAAAACCAACCATATCTAAATTTGAGTTCTTATAGTATGTAACTTTCTGGAGTCAGAGAGTGAAGATTCCATGCGAAAGGCGAAAAGTGAGGACCGGAGCACGACAACCATGTTTTTGCGGGGATTCACGTGGTTCGAAGGGACGTAGTCAAGGCCATCCGAACTACAAAGCGCTGCGGAAAACACTAGAAGTGGAAGATCATCTCCATGACCACACAAAAATAAGAAGTTAAAACCATACATCAGAATATTCTCTACGGAGGTAGTTACATTTTATAAGTTGATTTTATACTGTGGAATATTATAGATAAAAGAACAATGGAAATAAGTGGGAAGTGTTAGGTTAGAGTTAGGTTTGTGGAAATGCAAGCCCGCTCACAGAAAATATGTTTTTCAGTGTAATAAACATCCAGAATGAAAAAAAAACAACATGCTTTTATTTTAGTCTATTTTCCTGGTAAGCTTTCAGTATTTCTATTTAGCCCCATTTAAATCCATTTACCGTTATATCTGTAATACTTTGATATATACTTTTGATACTTCTCTCTACAGCTGCTGTTCTTGCACTTTTTTATTACAATACAATAATTTCCCTCCAATTCATTAGGTAAAACGAATCAAAGGGTAGAAGGGTTTGAACACAAATTCTTGGGTGAAATGATGAATAGAATAGAGAAAATCACTAATTCAGATTTAAACTGTGTGTAACGCCTCAAACTGACCTCATGATGGCGCACACGTCTCCGGCCAGGTTCCTGCGACAGGCTGTGGAGGTCAGATACTCCTGAGGGTTCAGCCGGTACGTGTCAATCATGAAGTTTCTATACGCCAGATAACTGTCCACAGATAATATCGAAGTCATATACGATTCATATACATACGACTGCCAGACAGGACGCACTGGATCATATTTAAACTGCACTAATACTTACATTTCTGGAGTTTTGGATTTGTTTTTCCCATTAAAGAACTCTGGTAGGGCTCGGCGTTCAATCGCATGTACACTGCAAGATATAAGGACAACTTTTAAAATTACAGTTCTATTTTGGGATTTTCTTTAGATAAAAAGATTAAGAGGAGGTACGGAACTTTCAATCAATCCATGTTTAGAATACAAATAAAGCAGCAGAAGGACAGCTTAAGTAAATGTGTGAGTAGAAGAATGATGAGGCTTGGAATTTGAAAAACTAGATGGAGCGGAGGAGAGGGTGAGATGATCAGAGGAGAAGGTCAGATGGAGCAGAGGATGAAGAGGATCAGATGAGGATATTTTACCTGTTGTAGTCAAACCATGCGGCGTAACTGGGGATAATAATATGATGAGTCTGTTCGGTCACGTTGTCTTCATGCAGATCTGAGGTTTTGACCGGTTCACCCTTCACACTGGGAGATCCTTCCTCCTCCTCCTAAACAGCACGAACGCTTCATATATTTAGGGCTTCCCACAACTAATCATTATTTTGCTAATCAACTGTACAGACTGTGATTTTTTTGACCAATAACGTCATTAAAGATACAGTATGCAACTTTCTGGATGTCACCTGCATGATTCCATTTATATAAATAAATCTATTTATTTTTATTTGTATTGCAGAACAGCTGGACATAGAGTTTATTAGATTTAGATACATTTATGTTTTTCTATGCCTTATTTCATGTTCATAGTATATTTTATTCATTTTTTACGTTTTATACATCACAAAACTGCCCTAAGGTACATATTTGTAGCTTATATTTATTTTCAATTTGATAGTTTTGTGTAAATTATAAATAAAGTGGTTTTTTTAGAGACAGAGAGAGAAATGAACAATAAATGTATCGTGTAACTAAAAATAATCAATCATGATGATTTTTTTCCATGATCAAGCAGCCTTAAATTCAGTGTAAAGTGATTTTCAGTGATAAAAATGACAATAATCAGAAGACTATTGCATTATAGTACCTTTCCTGTCGTTTCCATGGATTCATCCTCTTGTTCATCTGTTCAAATGGGAAAAGAGAGACTTGTGATTAAAATAAAAACACAATCATTGAAAAATCATGCATAAAACAATAGATAGACATAGAGACAGAGGGATAGATAGATAGTTTGTGGAGAAAATTGTATTACTTGAAAAATGGCAGTGATTTGCATTTCCTAATTGTGTCCATTCAAATAGTTTTTTTCAATTAATCTTGCAGTCCTGATCCAGACTCACCATTGTCTCCTTTCACTGGTGTTGAATCCGTGTCCTTTTTGGTGTTATCTGTAGATATAAAAGCACATTTCCATGTGACACAAGATAAGAGTTTAAACTTGTTCACAGGCTCAGATACACTCACTGGTCTTTGCGGCGTTTCCTTCGTCCGTTGGAGCGACCGGTGAAGCTTCGTCTGCGTCTTTGGACAGATCCTCAGGCTCCTCCTCCCTCTGGCCGCGCTTCGACTTTGTGTAGGGGGTCGTGGGTCTGAAAACACAGCCGTGCAAGACCAACAGCAGTGAGTACAGAGTAGCATTACTGTTTGTTTTGTATTGACACTTTGCAGCTTATGTCGTCAACATTCCCTGGAGGTGTGACGCTAACTGCAGGCACTGCTCTGTCTGAAGCTCTATTAGTCCATTTAGAATTTAATCTGGGCTTTGTTTAACACAATCTGATGAGAAAGAATTGGCTTTATTGAAACTACAACAGGTGATTTCTGTTGTCCCTCTCAGATAACATACAGTGAAAAGTTACAACAATTTTAGAGACAAATGGTTCGCCCTGCCTATTTACATATTAGATCTGTGGAGCCGACTCACAAACTGTATCCAGTATTTAGCATTTTAACTGTAAGTGATTAAATGCACAATCCATCCATCCATCTTCTCCCGCTTAATCCAGCTGGGTCACGGGGGCAACTTGCTGGCCAATCCTCATAGCACCTGACCCCCTATGAACCCCTCTGCAGGTGGTGAACCCACAGGAGGGTGGACAACATGGTCCTTGATGTTAGTTCAGGTGCTGCATGTTTTTTGAGTTGATGGGGGAAACCGGAGCACCCGGAGGAAACCCATCCAGACACGGGGAGAACATGCAACTCCACACAGAAAGGAGGATCGAACCCGCAACCTTCTTGCTGTGAGGCCTGAGTGTTGCCACTCAGCTGTGCCACAATGCAAGATAGCTCTGTTTAATGCCGTACTGCAGAACATTCAGGCAATCCAAGGAGACAAGCAGCTCCATCAGAAAAATTACACAGAGTGTGTTTAAATATTACTGTATTTTTTGGACTATAAGTCCTCCTGCACCACTGTCACTTCATTCACCAACTGCAGGAGCCTTGTACCTGTTTGCTTAGTTAAATCCAGGTGGTGAATTTTTTTGGCCAGACAGTGAATAATCCACTGAATCTTGTCCTTTAGTCTGACAAAAGCTCAGTGCATAAGCACACAAGGTGTTTTTTTCACTATATGCAAATGAGCCATGCAGCTTTAAGTTTTGTTTCTGTAAAACGTGAACAAATTATTACTCAGCGTATGTGGAGCAATGGTAGAGAGGACCAGTCGAGCAGCAGAAAGAAAGTTTGGAGTGAGTGAGAAACTTGTGTTTGATGGAGAAAAGTGGAGGAAACTCCAACTGCAATGAAGAAAACAAAAAAGCTAATCCTGGGCTAAAAGATGGATTTAGCTGGAGTTGGCAGAGTTACCCAGAAGTGACACCGAGGATGAAGAATTGAATGGATATAGTTTGGAGTGAGATGGAGAGTTCGGCAAGCTTATTTATGTTCTGTGGTTTATGTTCTGGTTATGTGAATATGTGACATTAGCAGACACACGTTCAGCCTGTTCTTCTCTGTTCTAGTGTTATTACTGTAACTTGCCTTTAAGATGAAATGTCTGTTTCTGGTGTCTGATTTGATCAAATAAATTTCCCCACAAAAATGTGACTTATATATGTTTTTTTCTTCTTCGTTGGGCATGTTTTGACTGGTGCGACTTATAGTCCGGAAAATACGGTGCACCTTTAAACCCAGATCTCCTATTAAACAGTGTGAGAAATAGTCCCTCACCCCTTCTTGGCATTCTTCTTCTTGCTCTCCTGCGGGGGAGGAGTGGGGGAGGGAGAGGGGGAGCGTTTCCTCTTTTTGGCACTTCCCGGTTTCTTGTCCCTCCTCTCGTCTGGAGTGGTCACCTCGTCCGTCAGGGTTTTGGCCGAGATCCTCTTCCTCTTTGGATGTCCCTCTCCCACCTCGTAGTCCTCCTCATTCATCCACTCATTGTACTGGTCCAAGTCTAAGATCCACTTGGCGTGAACCTGGAAGAAGTCTGAGCTTTACTGTGGGAACTGCTGAAGAGAACAATTATACTTTTTAAAGGGACAGTACAACAGACAGGGCTGATCAGTTTGGGAACAATGTAATAGCGATATAATAGTGATTTATGGGACAGAATTTGGGATTGTGATTAGATTTGCAATTTATGTTTTACAAGAATTCTATTCAAAGTTCACATTTTTTAAACAATCTAAATTTCTGCGTTTAAGTACAGGTTGTGGAGTTAAAAGTTTTTGGATTTTTTTGAAATAAAAAAGTTTGTTGTTATCGTTTGTTCAGGAAACTATGTTAATAAAATAATTGCATTCACAGTATAATTTGCTAATTCCAACCAGTATCATTGAAAATTAGATTAAATTTTGTGATGTTTTCAAGGGAGTCATCACTTTTTCATACTAGGCAATGTGGATCAAGTGTCTTGCCTAAGGACACAACAACAGTTTTTGCCACTGGCGCCCCCTGTGAACCTGGAATTCCCAACCAACTCCCATCCAAGTACAAACCAGGCCCAGCCCTGCTGAGCTTCTGAGATCTGACGGGATCAGGCTTTGACAAGCCGGTATGTTGCAGCCCTAGGTACGTAATCCAATATTTGACTTAAAGTTCTGGCTTTAAACCATTATTTATTAACCATTATTCATATTTTAAACAGCTTTTATTACTTTTTTGGAAGAGTGGCCCAAATTTAAAAATAAAACAGTCTTGTTACTGAAGTTCAGCATAATATTAACTACTAAAACTACAATCATATGTACAAGTATGGCTGAAACGATTCATCGAGTTAATCGATTAAATCGATTAGAAAAATGCATCGATTATTTTTTTTTGCCTCGATGCTTCGTTTAATTTTCATGCGCTCGGCGATGGCCGGAACCTTTTGTGGTAGAGGTAAAGTTTCTGCACGACCACTGCACTTCACTGTACACACAACAGCGCGGAGCCCATGGATGTGTAATAAGAGCAGAACCTCCTCGTGCGCGGTACGGTCCGGTACACCGCGCACCCGCATTTCCGGTACACCGCGCACTCTGCGCGTGGATTGTGTGTTGTCGCGTACACTCTGTGGACCGCGCCAGAACTCACACCAGGACTAAAGCAGGTCTATACCAGATCTAAAACCAGGACTAAAACAGATCTAAAACCAGAACTAATCCAGGTCTAAAACCAAAGAAGAATTTGCAGGAGTTGTTGCTACATTTATGTAGTTTTAAAAATCATGACAATATCAAGTAATCCAAAGTATTCAGATTACATTACTCACTTTAAGTAATTTAATTGATTATGTCACAAACTACATTTTGGGGAATGTAATCTGTAATCTGTAGGGGATTACATTTTAAAAGTCACCTTCTCAACACTGATGCTACAACATGTAAACAGAACCGTACATTACATCAAGTCGAAAAGAAACCGCGAGGTGAGTCGACCTGAGCCCAGCGATAATTAAGTTTTTCATGTCCAAAACACGTGGATCTGTCAGTGCAGGTGGTGTGGACTTAACATGTGCAAAGTAGACACGACAATAACAAACGATTACTCGATTATTCGAACAAAATAATCGACAGAATAATGGATTACTGTAATAATCGATAGCTGCAGCCATATGTACAAGTTCTCAAAAATTGCCAGTTTTCTTCCCTCAGTTTAACACTTGTACCTTTCTGGGCTTCTCTACACTGGGGGCGTCTTCCACTGCAGCCTCCACTTCACTGGCCGCGATCCAGGTGTCATAACTGAAGAGAATTGATCAGATATTTACTTTATATTCAAAAGACCATAAAAAACATCTGGACTAAGTAAACAAAGTGGAAGAATGCATTAGCAGTGTGTTATGGACAGACCTGTCAGGGTAATATCCCCAGTGGAGCAGAACCTGTTTGTCCCTCTTCATGACGGGACGCACCCACTCCTCTAAAAGCACAAACGGAAGTTACTCAATTATTCAGACACAACTCGCCAATAGAAAATAAAACTAGAAGTGTTTCACAATCGTACCGTCCTCGAGGCTGCTGGGGATAGGCACAACTATATGAGAGCTGGTGGTTTTGTCCTCTGTTACTGAACCCTGAAAAACAGAGACAATGACAATCTAAACGGTGATAAACAAGTGTGTTCTTATCAACTTATAGACTTACACAATACAATACAACACAATACAGTAACTAATATGGTAATTTTCCTGTGGAGGGGCTGCAGTCTGCTTGTCTCTATGGAGATCTTATTGTAACCTGCTCAACTCCATGGAGACAAGCAGAAGAGGCAACCAAGCCAAGGAGTTTTAGCAATAGAAAAGTATTAAAACCTTGAAGAAATGCAAGACAAAGCAATAACATCTCCATGGAGACAAGTAGAAGACGAACCCTCCAGAAAGCCACATATTGTATCGTGCAAAAACAATTATGTGTAAATACATCATTTCACCTGGATGCAAATGATGTCGGACTTTTCAGGTCAATATTGTGAATTAGCCCCTGTAAGTAACTGCGTGTGAATGTGAATGTGCTGATGCTGCACTCTTGTAAATATGTGTTTAAGTTTGTGTTTTCAAATGGCTTTTTGTTTAAGGTGGGAAAAGCCCAACCAGGACAGGAGTTGGGAATTAGAAGTAGCTCCACGACAGCTGCATGTTCTATCTGTATGTTTTCTGTTTTTTTTTTAATGAACAAACATCAGGTATAATGCAGACAGAGTCCCAAACCTGGTGTCTTTTGATGATGTCCTTCAGTTTCCCCAGAAGCTTCGGTTCAATATCCGAGCTCAGATAGATCACCGGTCTGGACAGGCAGTTGTTCTGGAAGACAATAAGATGTGATATGATGGTATTATTATTACCGTTTATTATTATTTTTTTATTTTAATGTCGAGGTCACACACTTGTCCTGCTGTAGACTTGGTTTGGTCCTGGTCTAGTACAGGTTTAGTTCCAGTTTAGTCGGAGTTTTGATAGAGTGTGTAAGTGTGAAAAAGTAATCCTTTGATGGAAGTATGAGTTTTAAGTTTAGTTTTGGTCAAGTAGTTTGTGGCTGGTGATTTCAGCCCTGGAATAAGCAATCTCTACTAAACAGAATTTAAAAGATAAGCTGTTCACTTGAAAACTACCACTTCATGACATGCCACAACAAAACAAAGTACCAAAGCTTAAAAAGGTATTTATTTAGGAACAAGAAAATATGAATAACTCAAAACAGTTAGAATCCTTTAATTCTAACTGGACAAACTATTATTCATCAAAATACTGCTTGCTTTTAGTGAAAGTGTAAAGAAATCTGCTCTGCTCTGAACCGTCCAGTGTCATGTAGATCAGTAGAACACAGTGTAATTACAGGGGTTTGACTGACCTGGACTAAGGACTTCTCGATGGTCATGAACATCTCCACATTTCGGTCCATTCTTGAAGGATTTTGGAAGTCAAACCTGCGCCTACCAGACAATTAGACTGGAGTTACACTCGAAACAGCAGCACACTCAATACAACAGCTCTGCTACAAACAATACAGCCTTAATCTGTATCAGTTTCTTTCATCGTTTGTGAATAAAAATAGATTCTGTCAAAATGTTGCCGCTTGTTGGTAAAAAATTAGGTACCGCATTATAAAACCTACACATTAATTAGCCTTAATAAAGCATGAGCAAAGACTTAATCCATAATGAACAAATAGTTTATTAAGACAGATTCAGGGTTAGTTAGGGGCTAGGTTTAAGAGTTACGTTATTGAGTACAGTGTTTAGCCTGAATCATTCTTAATAAGCTATTTTTTTCATCTGAATTAAGTATTACTAAAAATAGTATTAGACGGGCAACTCTCCTAAAAACAGTTGGAAAGACAGCCTTACCATCCTTGGTCGCTCTTGAACTTGTAGGCAGCAGCGAGGATGTGACACAGAGCTCCTCCAGATTTAAAGTCCAGGAAACACTTCATCTACGGAGGAGATAAAAACAAGACATGTTGAAATGGCCATACTGGAACCCCTCCCTAATCAAAACATCGACTGTAGTTTGGTGAAGGGGGTAGACTCACCGGTAGTTTGGTGAGAGGAGGGTTACTGACATGCCGTCCGAAGACCTCCTCCTGAAACTGCAGCAGCTGCACCACCAGACTGGACAGAGACTTGTTTGTGGGCGGTTCAGCCTGGATGTACTGAGGACACAACACACACAGGTCACACAAGGAACACGCAACATTTCAGCCCATTATGATGACACATGTGGACTGACCAACAGTGATCCCTGAGGGACACCTAAGGGAAATGCATCACAGATGTATCTAGTTCCTAGCTCTCATAAACCCCTCACTAGATGTGCCAAACTTGCTCTTTGAGATGGGTCCACTGCTCCTGACAGACTGCCCCAGAGGCATCGAAGGACGGGCCAAACTTCTAATGACCTTTTAACAAACCTCACAATACAAAATAAAGCAATGCCTTATCTGTACACTATATCCTTATACACTTCACCTGCCTTATGAAGTACAATGTAACATGTGACTCAATAACCTTGAACATGAACCCTTTAAACCACAGGGGGGCTTCATTTTATTTTTATTTTTACTATTCAAAACAAGCCCAGGGCCAGATGTCAATATGTGCTCAACATACATGTGAGGATACAAAGCAGTGACTGGGAGGCTCTACATGAAGATGGGATTCAGACTCATTTACTGAGCTGTAGCCTAATTATTCTATAACCCAAGTTATCAAAATTTGATTATTAATTATCTAGTACTTAATAATGGGCAATGGACACTAATGTAAATGTGCACCTAAATCGTTATCAACAGGCCGGGTAATAATTTCCCTTGGCCCCAAAATGTGGGCAGATAAGGTCATCCATGGACAAATGTGTCTGTAACCTTTTCTCTTCACTTGGATGAGATGAACATGACATTTTATCTCATATATCTGATGCGTCATTTATTTATTTTATCGCTCACTCCAGAAATGAAGTGTAATCTTGTCATTTCCAAACAAAAAGAGGTTAAGAACGGCGTGTTTTTCGCAGGCGGCCGTGATCCAGTCAGTCTGATGCGCGGCACAACATCTGGATCTATGCACAGCGCTAGCATCCGAGCTAACTGTGGCTAGCCTCGACTTTCCGTGGATCTAATCCACTTACACAGGAATCATCTTTATATTTTAGTATCCACTATTCAATCTTAGAAAATGAGCATTTAAAGGCGGAGACTGGAGCTGTTTTGCGGCTGGATCCTGCGCCTCCACGAGCTCAGCATCCTTTTCTGTCCGGAGAGAAACATCTGGAGCTATGGAGCTGCACCCTCCTCCTCTCCTTTGTCACAGCCGCTGCCCAGTCGCCCTGACCCGGCTTCCCTCTCACACACTCCCCGCTCTTATGGTGCCTGGATACAAAACATGCACCCGGTACCTTTTTGTAATTCTTGCCCAGCCATATGCGGACATTGTCGAACTGAGAAACGGTGTCTGACGCTTCGAAATATTTCACATTGGGGCCGCCGTCTTTCTTCCGCACCGCCATCTTTGCTGCAGACACGCCGCCCTGTGGACACAGTGTGACATTACAGCAGTGCGCCCCGAGCTGTGCTGACGGGGGCGAGCCGCTAGAGGGCGCTAACTGCAAGGATCAGTCATTTTAGAGACGCTTGTATTTGAAAGACAAAATACAATTTACGTTTTAAAATAATCTTTGTTAAAACCTGCACATGTGTGAAGAGATTACTCACCTCAACTGGACTGTTTAGGCTACAAGATTTCAGTAATCTGATCTCCAGAAATTAGATCATGATCAGATTTTCAGTGCGCATGGGAACTTTTTTTTATTTTAAAGGTGCAATGTGTACTTTCCAGGTGGGGGTCTGTCACCTGGTTGTTTCTATATAAATGCTTAGAATGTCTCACAATAGAGCAGTAAACAGATTAAACTTACATTTATTCAATTACAGGTGGTTTAGCTCAAAAACACCTAGAAAAAAGGACATTCTGACTGTGAGCGGCGTCGCCTTTCCACAGATCTGACCTGTATCTTGATCTGGTTTGGTCTCCGTGAAGACAGAAAGGTTTAATACCATACTGTGAAATATTCCAGACAAAGCAATAACATCTCCTTGGAGACAAGCAGGTGACAGACACTTCATCAGCAAAATTACACAGTGCATCTTTAAGATCAATATATTTTTGAGATTTTTTTTTTCAAATAAATACTACAAAAAATAAACAAACAAACAAACAAAAAGGTATTTCATTTGCTCAGAGAGGCCTATCTGCAACTTCCTTTTAGCTATTACAGTGTTACATGAAAATACCCTGCAATTAATTGCTATTTATTTGAAAGTTTTGTTTTGTTTTGTTTGTTTTTTTTATGTAGCTTTTTATGTAGCTTCCTTCTTCTTATTCATTTGTATTAGAGGCAGCCCTATGACAGGCCACCCAGGGCCCCCATATTTCTGTTGAGCCTGTTTGACCTTCTGCTTTAAGACTCTACATGAAGCTTGATTAAACTTCATGCAAAGAGACAGCAGTACAAACTGTGACTGCGCTGGTCTCTTATAGGTTTGTGATGGGGGAAAAAACTGTGGATGAGTTAGTAGTGATTTAAATTACATCATTTGGGGAAAATAATCTAAATCATCCCAAAAATATCGGCCACTGATGTCTCTGGATTATAAGCAAATCAGCCATTAAAAAAAAAAAGAACAGCCTGGTCAGTCTCTCATACAGACTGAACATAGGTTATACAGTATTAAGTGTGCTTTACTCATGAACCCTTAAATATATTCAGAAGCTGCAGATATATATTCAAAAGCCTGCAGATATGCAGATATAACATATGAACTTTTTTCCCCAAACCCAGTTCATAAAAATCCATATTGTGGCTTCTTCTTCTTCAGACACAGGCCTGTAGCTCGCTCCACTCCTCTGATAATGACATTTATGAGGTGTGAGAAATAAAAGGACAGAAGAAGGTGTGAACATCTGCAGGTGGACACTTCATGTGTGACCTTTTGACTAACTTGGGTTTAAATTAGCCTTCGTTATAATTAGAGACAGAACTGTAGTTTAGCAGTGAATCCTGCACTTCCTGTGCAGCTCCAGACAGGCCCGTGTGATTTTTACACCAAGAATCCAGCTCCACTTTTGGTTTATTCTCTCTCATCTACATTTCAGCCTCTCCTTCCTGTCATATGCAGTATTTCAGGATTTTTTCCCATTCAAAAACATATAATAGTTTCTTTTAAATTGTTAATCGCTATGGCAACACTCCTGGGTAATCTCTCCTCATTCTGTACTCTACTAATATCCTGTAATTTAGACATAGTTGAGCTTTGGTTTAATCATGGTCCAGAACTCATCAGACTGGCCTTGTTTGTGTCCCTGATGTGGACTTGGTTTAGTCTTACTTTGGTCCTGGACTAGTCCCAGTCTAGTCTCAGTCTAAGCCAGGTTTAGTCCCAGTTATGATGTGTGGAAGTGAAATCGCCCTATTTTGATTTAGTCCTGGTTTAGACCAGGTTTAGTCCTGGTTCAGTCCTGGTCCTGATTTAGACCTGGTCCTGGTTTAGGCCTGGTTTAATCCTGGTTTAGTCCTGGTTTAGTCCTGGTTTAGTCTTGGTTTAGACCAGGTTTAGTCCTGGTTCAGTCCTGGTCCTGATTTAGACCTGGTCCTGGTTTAGGCCTGGTTTAATCCTGGTTTAGTCCTGGTTTAGTCCTGGTTTAGTCTTGGTTTAGACCTGATTTAGTCCTGGTTTAGTCCTGGTTTAATCTTGGTTTAGACCAGGTTTAGTCCTGGTTCAGTCCTGGTCCTGATTTAGACCTGGTCCTGGTTTAGGCCTGGTTCAATCCTGGTTTAGTCCTGGTTTAGTCCTGGTTTAATCTTGGTTTAGACTTGGTTTAGTCCTGGTCTAATTCTGGATGAGCTCTGTTTTAGTCCCGGTTTAGCCTTGGTTTAGTTCTAGTTTAGTCTTGCTTTAGTCCTGGTTTAGACCTGGTTTGATCCTGGTTTAGACCTGGTTTAGACCTGGTTTAGTCCTGGTTTAGTCCTGGTTTAGAACTGGTTTAGAACTGGTTTGATCCTGGTTCATTCCTGGTCTAATTCTGGTTGAGTCCTGTTTTAGTCCTGGTTTAGACCTGGTTTAGTCCTGGTTTAGAACTGGTTTAGACCTGGTTTAGTCCTGGTCTAATTCTGGTTGAGTCCTGTTTTAGTCCTGGTTTAGTCCTGGTTTAGTCCTGGTTTAGTCCTGGTTTAGTCCATGTTGTTCAGAATGTGAGTTTATTGATTATTTTAATGTTCCTGTTTGTGAGTCTGATCCTCTGCTCTGCACCAGGGACGGCTAATGCTTTCACTAGTGCACTCCTCTTTCTCTCCTCCTCTCCTCCTCTCCTCTCTCTCTCTCTCTCTCCATCTCTTTCTCTCTCTCTCTCTCTCTCCATCTCTCTTTCTGTCATTCTCTCTCTCCCTTTCTCTTCCTTTCCCCTCTCTCCCTAATCCACCCTTTCACTAGCCAGGGACTGCTAATGGTGTTGGTAGTACACTTCTCTTTGCTCCTCCTCCTCTTCTCTCTCCTGATCTCCCTCACCTTCTCTCCTCCTTCTCTCTCTCAACTCTCTTTCTCTCTCTAAATATCGCTCTCTTTCTCTCCTCCTCCCTCTCTCTTTCCATCTCTTTCTCTCCTCCTCTCTCCTTCCTCTCTCTCCAGCTCTCTCTTTCTCTCCTTCTTCTTCTCTCTCTCCTCTCCTTATCTTGTCACTCTCACCATATTTTTTCCTTCTCTATCTCCTCTCTCCTATATTCCCTCTCTCATCTTTCCTCCATATTTTCCCTCACTCCATATCTCTCTCTTAATCTTTTCCTTGTTTCTCTCCCTCTTTCTCCCTCTTTCTTTCCCCATCTTTACCCTTTCTCTTTCTTCTTCTTCCTCAATCTCCTCCTCTTCCCTTGTTACTTCCCCCTTTTTTCTTTCTCTCTTACCTTCTCTCCTCCACCACTTACCATCCTCCACAATTCCCTCAATCTCTAACCATCTCTCCTCATCTATACTTCTTCTCTTCTCCCTCTATCTCTGCTCTCCCCCTCCTCCCGTCTTTCCCTCTCTGCTCATCTATCTTGCCTCTGTCCTCATATTTTCCTTCTCTCTCTCCTCCCTCCTGTTTCTTACCTTCCCCTCAACTCTCTCTCTCTCCCTTTTTCCCTCTCTCATTCTTTCCCCTTTCTCTTTCTATATTTCTTCCTCCACTCATTTCCTCTCACCCTTCCTGTCCTCTCTCCCCTTTCTTTTAGCTCTCTCTCCTCTGTCTGTCTCCCTCACTCCATCCCTCTCTCTCCCTCTTTCTCACTGTCTACCTGTCTCTTCTTCATTCTCCCGTTCCTATTTCTTCTCTCCTCTGCCTGCTTTCTCTCCTCATCTATCCGTCCTCTCTTTCCCTCTGTCTTCTTCTCTCTACCCCTCACTCCTTCTCTTCCCCTCCTCCCTCCCTCTCTCCTCTCTCTCTCTTTCTCTCTCTGTGTGTCCAATTAACGTCCTGGTGGGCACACAGGGACCTCTGGTGTGAAACACACGGTTCACAGAATACGAACCAACGAAAAACTCTCTCCACTCCTCCTTCTCTTTCCCTCACTCTCGCTCTCATTATTTCTCTTCCCTTCCCTCACTCTCTCCCTCTCTATCTCCCCCTCTGTTTCCACCCTTTCTCTCTCTCTCCCCTTCACTTTATCTCTCTCTATTTCTCTCCCTCCCTTTAACCTCTCTCCTTCTCATTTCTCCCTCTTACTCTTCCTCCTTCTCTCTCTCCCTCTCTCCCTCCTTCAGCGCTCTCTTTTTCCCTCTCGTTCTTTCCCCTTCCTCTTTCTATACCCCTGGCTCCGCTCATTTCTCTCTTTCACTCTCTCTGTCTCCCTCCATCCATCTCTCCCTTCCTCCATCCCTTTCTCTTTCTCTCTCCCCTTCACTTTATCTCCCTCTGTCCATCTCTTTCTCCCAACCTTCTCCCCGATCCCTCTCACTTCTACATCTTTTACCATCCCTCCTTCTCTCTCTCCCTCCCTCCCTCTCTCCATCCCTCCCTCCCTCTCTCCATCCCTCCCTCAACTCTTTCTGTCTCCCTTTTCCCTCTCGTTCTTTCCCCTTCCTCTACCTCTCGCTCCCCTCATTTGTCTCTTTCGCTCTCTCCCTCTCTCCCCTTCACTTCCTCTCCCTCCCTCGCTCCTGTATCACCAGTAGAACCATACAGAACAGGAACAGTGTAAAAGTGTAAGCTTTACCACGTCTAATTAAACAAATCCGTGAATATCGGCGCCGTGTTTGGATTCTGGAAGGTGTGAATTCACTTCAGCTGGAGACGTTTGATTTGCACTGAGGCAAAAGAACCGAAGTTACTAAGAAGAAGAAAAATACCATAAAAACGACATTCTCCGGGTATGATCTGGACTTTCAGACAGATTCAAACTTACACAGAAAATGAGAGAATAAAACGTCTGCCTGGATCCACAACACACACTTCTCCACAACTGTGAGACGTGAGTCAGATGGGAGTGATTGACAGGTGGATTAGCCAATCAGGGACATGCAGGGTCCTTCTGAAAGAAAACAAATATGGATCCTTTTTTGTTCAAGTGTATTTGTGTTTTTTCCTCTTGTGTAATTGGTTCTTGCATGTCGCCCTATGTATCGTGTGTGATTTTGACATCCCTGGTTGTCCCCTGCCTTGGTGGTTGTGTATTTGAGGATACTGAATAGAGAATAAATAAATAAATAAATAAAACAAATAAGGACAACCCTAACCCCCTCAATTTACCACTCAGTCCACGTTCCTCCTCTCACCTGTGGTCAGGAGCTCTGGGTAATGACCGAAAGGACGAGATCACGGATACAAGCGAAGAAATGAGTGAGGAGCTCGGTCACATTGGAGGAGCTCAGAGTAGAGCTGCTGTCAGGGAACCCAGGTTTTCCCTTGCGTGTTCATTAGTTTCTGCTAGACAAAACTACACTTGAAAGAGAAATAAAGTCCAGATAATTTACTTATTCAAATATTAGAAAGCCATACTTGTACAAGGAGTCTGTGCCGACATTCCCATGCAGAGAATGAATATTTACGCCTATACAATGATTTTTATACGCAAACTAAAGTGGGAGGAGGCCGTGCTTTAGACTTGGTGCTTCTTCGTTGGTGCACAGGCCTCTGGGCACATCACACAGTCCAATCTGACTCCATCCAGGTGTTTTCTGTCCAACAACTCATGACATCATCCCTATCAGTAGTTCTTGTCCTATTTAGTTAGTTTGCTATTAGATAGATTGGAATATCAAACATTTGTATTGACCTACAGTGAGTCTATGAGTCTTACAGCTGTGATCAGAGCCTTTATCTTCACATGACCTCGGTACAATAATGAAATATAGCAGCAGTTATATAAAATAGCTAAGCCTAGTTATTTATCCTAACAGTACTGATCCTCCATATTGAGAGGAGCAACTAAGGGGAGGGCATCTGTTCCTTGGGGAGGTGTTCTGGGCATGTCCCACCGGAAGGAGGTCTCAGAGAAAACTCTTGTGTCTCTCAACTGGGCTGGAAATGCCTCGGGGTCCTGCCGGAGGAACTGGAGGAAGTGTCTGGGGTGAAGGAAATGTGGGAGTCCCTTAGACTGCCGCCACCACGACCCTGCCCCGGATAAGCCAAAGAAAATGGATGGAAGGACAAATATGGCTGCGTACGAGGAAAAACGAAGGGAAAAAGTATCACAAGGGATTTCTGCAGAATAAATGAGCGAAGCACTCAGTCCAACAAGGTTCATTTGGTCTTCTTAGAATTTAAGTGATTAGGTTCTTTTTTTCAGAGTTTGTTTTCCTCCCTGACAGTTTGGACTGATCCTCGGAGCAACATCACTTGACCACTCTGAAGAGCACAGTGATCAGTCTAAACTGTCAGGGAGGAAAACAAACTCTTGGTCTGAAAAGAGTCTAATAACATAAAGTGCTAAATTCTTTCTTTTTTCTTTTTTTTTTTGTAAATGATGGTGACCAATGAACCACTTTCTCTACTGAGAGACTGCTGACTTCAGTGCTCCACTCTTCTCACTTTCCTCCTCTCTCCCTCGCCATATTTTTCTCTTTCCCTTTCTCCACCTCTCTTTCATCCCTCTTTTCTGTAAACCTTCTTCTCATCCTCCTCTCTCTCCATATTTTCCTCTCTTTCTCCACTCCTTCTCTATCTTCTTAATATTATTCTCTCTCTCCTAGTCATCTCTCATCTTTCCTCACTTCATATTTCTCTCTCTTAATCTTTTCCTTGTTTCTCTCCCTCTCTCCTCCTCCTCCCCCATCCACACTTTCCCGCTTTTTCCCTCCCACATCTCTACCCTCTCTTTCTTCTTCTTTTTCACTCTCCTTCCTTCACTTGTGTCACTGACATAAACAGACCTGATTGGACGGCGGTGTTTGGTTCTGACCCAAGGAGCGATGGAGGAAGTGGAGGATCCTCACAGATCTAAGTCTGGATTTGTCATTTTTCGTTGCATTCCTGTGTCTCGGTTACGGCCCCAGTGCAGTTTTAACAAGATGATGTCTTATAAAAGCAGTAAATATTTGCACATACATTGGTTTAATTTTATAGCAGAAATGAACCAGGATTCAAACTGGTTTGAAAACATAATGCGCCCCGGAGGACTATTTAAACACTGTATATATATATATATATATTCAAATATCAGTTCAAATAAAAACTATTAGAGTTGGAAAATACAGGAATACAGGAAGAATTCTACTTCAGTATCTGCTCAGAGAGTGTGTGTTTTTCAGTGTGTTTTTGAGCAATAAAAATATGTGAAATTAAAGACAGAATAAAATTGACTCACCAGTGTGTCCAGTATGTAGAGCAGTCAAGTAGAGATCTGAAAAGTTCTTTATTACAGAACCAGCAAGCTCTGTGTTTGAATCCCTTTTGGTCACATCTTCACAGAGCTCCTGTAGCTCCATCTTGACTGATACACTATTTCTTTGTTTGTTTGTTTGTTTTGTTTTTTTATGTAAAGGGCCCATATTACACTATTTTCTGATCTATGTTCTAATGTTAAGGACAAGATGGCAGGTAAAATCAGTTGAAATGAGTTTCCTCTGCAGGGTGGTTGGGTGCTCCTTTAGAGATAGGGTAAGGAGCTCAACCACACGGGAGGAGCTCGGAGTAGAGTCGCTGCTCCCCCACAATGGGAGGAGCACTTGAGGGGGCTCAGGCATCTGTTCCCTGGTATGTCCATCCGAGGAAGGAAAGGGTCAAGAAAGTCTGGGAGTCCCTGCTTAGACTGCTGCCCCCGCGGCCCGGCCCCAGGTAAGAGGAAGAAAAAGAGGCTGGATGTTCTAATGTTGTTTCCTCATCACAAACAGACCTGGAGTTGTGTTTGTTTCATTCACACATGTTTAACACACAAATCATAAACTCTAATTTAGTGCACCACTGTGTTTTTAAACTCCACACACCTTCACTACAATCATTTGGATAATTTCAGTCCTGAAATTGCCCATCTTTACTGAACTAAAGGGAAAGTAACTTGAAAACACTTCATGACATCATGAGGAGGAACAGAGCATTTTAAGCTTGGGAGAAGTAGACAGACTCATAATAAAGAGTTACTCAAACATGTGAATGAGTAGCACAAGTACAGCTCCAGGTCTGTTTTGCAGGAGAAAACAACATTCTAACCTGGCTTAAAGCGACGTAAAAAGTACGTTTAAAAAGCACACAACATGAGACAGAATTATTCCACATTTTTCTTTTTATTTGACCAATGATTTTAAGAGCAAATCAACAAAAACAAAGCAATGTCATAAATAAGTAACGGACAGATTTCAACAGAATCATCAAACACAGTGACACACACACACACTTCTGGAACACACACATTAAAATGCAGCTTTAACCACTCGGAAAGTGCATGTGACAGGTTTTCATATTGTTCTAACTGCGTCTCGGTTTGGATCGTACCTGTGCTCAGTATCACAGTTTTACATTTAGTAAGGATGTGAATTATGGATCCAAATCTCTTTCACCACCATTTTTTTTTTTCTTTTTGCATAGGCAAACAAAACTGAGAATATGCTACTTTTCTCTCATCATAATCCAAATAATCACAATTTAAAAGTCCTTAATAACAGTTATGGAAGATAATTTGTTTCATCAGATTCTGAATTTGAAATGCCAATTGAACAATGATCATTTAAGTGCACATTTTCAAAGTGTTAAAAATTCAATGTAAAAATAAGCTTTTAAATATTCAGCACAAATAATTTTCAAGCTCTCAAATCCAACAGTTAAAATTCAGAGTGTAAAATGTTGGGCAAAGATCCAAGATGCTAAGGCAGAAGCAATTGATCCAAAGTGATCCGATCTGAGGTTGTAAAAAAGAGGAAATGGTGCAGTGAAGCGATCTGATTGGCCAGAATTAGCCTAATCAAAACCTCCTCTCTTTTATTTCTTAAGTGTACCCCACCCATAGATGAGAGCGGCCAATAGGAAACAGCCTCTGTCCTCCTCACTCACACAGGATCGATTGCTTCTGCCTTGGCATCTTGGATCTTTGCTGTGATGACGACTTGAAAATATCTGTGCTTAATATTTAAAAGGTGATTTTTTTTTTTTAATTTGGAAATTATTGAAAAAGTACACTTAAAAAATCATGATCTAAAATTCAAAATAAAAATAATTCAATCATCTTTTTTCAGAGTTAAAACATTCAAAATAAGAAACTCAGAAGTATTTAAAATTCAAACTCTAACAGAACAAATTACCTTCTGTAAACAGTTCTTTCAGCATAGAGATTGGACTTAAACAGAGCAAAGGATCATGGTCTAGGTAGTTCTCTGTTATTTAGGTGCTGCTGTACCATTTAAGCAAAGAAACTTGTAATTTGTTATATTGTGATGGTTTATTGTTACATCCCTACAGTTCAGTGACAGTTTGTGAGGAAAAAGTGGCAAAGAAACATACAGAAATACCAGTTATAATCTCTGATCCCTGTGGATCAGTAAGTTATAATTTGGACATTTTAAATCACAATACTGATCTAAAATGATGTGTTAGAAAACTCAGTGGGAGCCGACATCACCGTAAACATCATGACAACAAAGCGCCGCATGTCGTGGGCCCCTCCTATGGATACCTGCACGTCACCCTGGAGCAGAGCATGTTTCAACATTCGGACAACTATGCAAGGCTGCCCACTCCTACGTCTTAATTTATTGGAGAACAAAGTAAGAACAGAGCAGTGTGATGGGCTCTGTTCACGCTTACATCACAAAACCAGAAGACGTTTGGAAACATGCGGATGACGACTTCCTTTGGGCTCTGTTGGAGGTAATAACTCTGACAAAATCTGGGAAAAGTGAGAAAATGACCTGTTTTTTTTTTCATCTAGGGTTAGGTTTAGGGTCATTGTATTCTTTCTTTTTTCCTTTTATAAGTCGCCTGTTCATTTGTGTAACTCCATAAAAAACAGTTCAACAGTTCCTACCAGCTGCCTGTAAGTGACACTGAAGATGCAATTAGGGTCCCGTCGCCTATGGAAAGCTTTGGCAGGTTGTGAAAATGCTGCGACTGAATCCACGGTTTTATCACATGCCCAGCGTCGGGAACTACACCGGAAGCCGCATGTTTCCAGACATCTTCTGGTAAGTGTGAATGCAGATGCATGAAACACTCCAAAAACAGAGAGGGTCACTGAGTATGGAGACAGCATAACAGGGTTTAAAGCTCTAAAAAGCTCTGTTTTGCAGAAGAGGTCCACTATAACATTACAGTTGCTAGGTAACACTTACGCAATTGCCTCTACGCATGTCATATCTACTACTCGTGTCCAAACAGGCACTCAAACCAATAAATTACCCTTTTGTATTGTACGTATTTTATTTTTTCAGCTTATAATGTGTTTTATGTGCAATACAGTTAATCCAAATATATAGAAAAATTAAAAAAGGAAATAAAAACAAAAGGAAAAACTAGAGCTAACCGGTCATATGCACTTTAAGGAGCGTCTGTTACTTTACATAGAGATAGAGAGGTGTCCAATCACAGCACAGGTTCATGAATACTCACACCCCATTGGTCTGAAAGAGGAAGTCATGCTTTTCAAAATAAAACTCTTTTAAGGACATAGGGCCACATTTGAAGCGGTCACACGACAATACCTCAACATTGCACCCACATTTGAATATAGCAATTTAGATACGTAGAGTCCCTGGACGCATTCGAAATAAGAAACACATGCTCGGGCTTTTTCACAAATTCTGCAAATTTTGTTTTGAAATTCGCTTTGTTATTTACAGCAGTAGATACAGTAGGTAGGTTAGGAAAGCTACATACAGATTTTCACAGTAAAAGTCCTGTAGCATAGCGCTGATGGATGAGGATTCGGCTAGTCCTGGTTTAGTACTGGTTTAAGTCCACTTTAGTCCTGATGTAGACTTGGTCTGGTCCTGTTCTAGTCCCGGTGTGTGAACGAAGCCTAGAGGTGAACAATATATTGAAATCTAAAGGCCAACTATGTAACTTTTCTGATTAATGGTCCTCTAAGTCTTTGTTTCCATGGCGATGTTACTGCTTTGAATGTTCCTTAGTATGGCAAACATCTTCATCTCCATAGGGACAAGCACACAAAGCCAGCAGGCCAAGCTACAGGACAGATCAGATCAAATAAGTTTAATGCCATACTGTGGAAAATTTCAGGCAAAGCACTAACATCTCCATAGAGACAAGGCTGGAAGTTACATCATACATCTTAAAAAAAAAAAAAGGAGAAATAGTTATATATTTCTCTCATTTCTTTGTGCGATGTGAACCTCCAACATTGAATGGTTTTGCAAATTTTTGATCAATACCAAAACTGGTCTCATTTCTCTTATATATTATCAGAAGAATTTAAAAAAAAAACAATAAAGATAATATACTGTCAGTATTGCCCATCTAAAGTCTGAATTCAAATAAAAGAGAATTAGCTACAGTAGTGTTAGGGACAGAGTTGGTAAATGAACATGTCCATGTAAGGCACAGAAAACCCGCTGCATAATGAGAGGACACAGGACACTTTTACAGAGATGTAGGTGCCTCTTTACACACTTATTTACGGTGAAGGCCAATACATGTCAATACAGCAGTTTGGTCCATAACAATATATAGTTATAATCATTGTTGACATTTGCAACTAAATAATACTTTATTAATCCAAAAGTGTTCACTTTTTTTAAAGGTACCATATTACACAAAAATTATATAAACTTTCAGTCATGTTATAATGTTGTTGCCTCCTTCACAGACCAGGGGGGGATTCCATCAATGCGGCTTAACAAGTCCAGGCTTCTCCTGAACTCCTGAGCTGAAACACGCACAAGGGCGTCACATGTCCACGCACACAAGTGTCCCATGTCCACGCACACAAGTGTCCCATGTCCACGCACACAACTGTCCCATGTCCACGCACACGAGTGTCCCATGTCCACGCACACAAGTGTCCCATGTCCACGCACACAAGTGTCCCATGTCCACGCACACGAGTGTCCCATGTCCACGCACACAAGTGTCCCATGTCCACGCACACAAGTGTCCCATGTCCACGCACACGAGTGTCCCATGTCCACGCACACGAGTGTCCCATGTCCACGCACACAAGTGTCCCATGTCCACGCACACAAGTGTCCCATGTCCACGCACACAAGTGTCCCATGTCCACGCACACAAGTGTCCCATGTCCACGCACACAAGTGTCCCATGTCCACGCACACAACTGTCCCATGTCCACGCACACGAGTGTCCCATGTCCACGCACAAGGGCGTCCCATGTCCACGCACACAACTGTCCCATGTCCATGCACACAACTGTCCCATGTCCACGCACACAAGTGTCCCGTGTCCACGCACACGTGTGTCCCGTGTCCACGCACACGTGTGTCCCGTGTCCACGCACACGTGTGTCCCGTGTCCACGCACACGTGTGTCCCGTGTCCACGCACACGTGTGTCCCGTGTCCACGCACACGTGTGTCCCGTGTCCACGCACACAAGTGTCCCATGTCCACGCACACAAGTGTCCCATGTCCACGCACACAACTGTCCCATGTCCACGCACACGAGTGTCCCATGTCCACGCACACAAGTGTCCCATGTCCACGCACACGAGTGTCCCATGTCCACGCACACAAGTGTCCCATGTCCACGCACACGAGTGTCCCATGTCCACGCACACAACTGTCCCATGTCCACGCACATGAGTGTCCCATGTCCACGCACACGAGTGTCCCATGTCCACGCACACAAGTGTCCCATGTCCACGCACACAAGTGTCCCATGTCCACGCACACAAGTGTCCCATGTCCACGCACACGAGTGTCCCATGTCCACGCACACAAGTGTCCCATGTCCACGCACACAAGTGTCCCATGTCCACGCACACAAGTGTCCCATGTCCACGCACATGAGTGTCCCATGTCCACGCACACAAGTGTCCCATGTCCACGCACACAAGTGTCCCAAGTGTCCTCTGTGTAGAAGAGTAAGGCTATAAAGTGACATTTTCAGATGAGGCAGGTGTTCTAACACAGGTGTGTTAGACACACACGTGTGATGGACATGCTGAAACTTTTGACTAAACTGCTTCTTTAGACATTCTAGGAGACAGAGCTAAAATAATCTTGACAGCCTGGTCCTGACCACATTTGTTTCCAGGTACTTGTTACTGCAGCAACTCAGTGTCACCTCTGGTGAGTCACTTTGGTGGAACGGAACAATAGCCTGATTCATCAGCCAGTTTCACTTCATGGAAACTATCTGACCTCACAGCACTAGGATTCATTCGCTCAATGTTAGGCCTACTACAACTTCTGAGGGTCTTAAAAACCGCCCAGTGTGTTCCGATTCCTGACTTAGTTGTTGGAGAGAAATTCAATTAAGCAGTTCATGGAATATCCCCAGAGTTGTGTTTTGTTCCATTCACACATTTGAGTAACCTTTTATTATTCTACATCAGTCTACATCTCCAAACCTCAAAAGGCTCTATTCCACCTCGTTCAGTAGAGATTGACAATTCCAAATATCCAAATGATTCTAGTGAAGGTGTATGGAGTTTAAAACACACTGGAGCACTTCCTGTGTTACCACATGACATCACAAGGTGGGACAGAGTGTTTTCTGTTTGAGAGAAGAACCCTGCAGGGTTTGTGAGTTAAACATGTGAATGAAACAAAACACAACTCCAGGTCTGTTTGTGATGAGGAAACAACATTAGACAATAGAGTAATATGGGCCCATTCACTGCACGACGGAACGTTCTGGTGAGGGGTCCATGGAGGTGTTATTGTTGAATGTTTCACAGTATGCAGTGGTGGAAGTACTCAGTTTTGTCATGTAGGTAAAAATACAGACACCAAAGCAACAAAACACTCAAGTAAAAGTATTAAAGCACCTGTTTAAAAATGTGCTCATAGATAAAAGCCACAATCAGTGTGTTTCACACAGATTTTGAGCTCTAATAAAACTTCAGTTGTAGTGATTTTGATCAAGAGAAACTAGAAACTATCATTACTGAAACTATACTTGAAATGATTTGATCCATAGTTTTTCCCTGTTTTTATTTGTATATTTTTGTTTGCTCAAACTATGAATGTGTTCAAAATAAACCCTCGTCCTTTTTGCTTTTCAGTCCTGTTCAAAACTGCGGTGGAGCTGAGGCGACCCCGCTCATGTTTAGCGATAAAAGCAGTTGAACAAATGGACTAGAGAAAGTTTAATGCCATACCGTGGAACATGCAGACATAGCAATGACATCACCATGGAGACAAATGGCAGCAGATCCAACACCAGAAAAGTTACATAGTGCACCTTTAACGCAGGGTAAAAATATATATAAATATGAACATTATTTCACTGTATTTTAGACATTCAAAAATAAATATAGATACATGGACATATTTCTCGGTCCTACTGGTTTCCTAGAGAACTGTGATTATATAAATAGTCTGTTTTATCAGATGGGTCAGTATTTGTGTCATACCCCATCTCCCAGTGAAGAAGCTACAACTGATAACAAGCCAGTTTGTACCTGTGGGATTATGGCAGTGGCTTAGTGGTGCAGCGCTCACCCACAAACCTGAATATCTGCGGTTCAATCCCAGACTCACATACAGAGAGCTCATTTGTGATGGGGAACAACATGTCAGTTATAATAATATCATCATATCTATTTGTACAGTGGATTTTCTGATTATATGTAGGTACCACTGTGACGCAGCCCTGCAGAACATGGCACAGAGTCATTATATTAGACGTCATATCTCATTTGTCTCAATGTACACTTGTATTTACACCTTAAACTCTGTTGGTCACATGGGTGAGTGGATGAGCTGTAAACCAGAGAGGAGCGGATACAGATATAATAATGTACAAAGATGTAACAAAGTATCGTGAATCTGAAAATAGAACATTGAACTGTAAAGAAATTTGAAGCTATAACGCCACAGAACCTAAGATATTAATATTTCAACTTGATTTTTAAAAAATGTTATAATAAGAAATAAGTTCTAAGATTTGATTTGAATTGTCCGTAAAGCATTTTAGGCAAAAAGTAGGCCTGTCAATAATCCCTAGATCGACTTTGGTCAGTCAATGAAAGTATATGAAAGATGGAACTGTATGTTTTGGGGCTCTCAATATTTATCGTGTGTAGTTCTTTTGCAAAAGAGAGGAAGATGATGCTATTTTATGTAATAATGTAAGATTTGAGCTAGGATTGCTCTGATACTGATACCTGCAAAAGCTCTGATACCGTGCATTTTTCAGGTATCGGTGTGTACTCGGATCAAATCACCGATCCGATACCACTCTGTATTTTCCTGAATGACCACCCGCAGACACCTGTGGCTAATGCTCAAAGCAGGTTAAACACAGACTGCTCTATGGACGCTTAAAACACACAACAATAACAGAAAAGATTTGTGTTTCCTCTGATACCTTAGCCTTGTGCTCGGAGGACGAGCGTCTTTGTGCATGGATCTGTGAAAGGCTGTAGTGACGAAGTAGAAAAGCAAAAGTCCTTTAAACCAGCACTACAGCAATACGTTCCACTAATATTTTCCTCAGAATTTAATTTATTCTTGTAGATTTCCATTAAAAATAACCTTTTAGAAAATTAATTTTTTGCTCTTGTACTGCAACAAAATTGAGTAGCCACACTATGCGGTATCGGACTGGTATCAGTATCGGTAAGTACACCAAGACCAAATATCGATATCGGACCCCTCCTTCAAAAAAAGGTATCAGGGAGCAGCACTAATTTGAGCTGTAAATGGTTGAATAAATAAGTATGTAAAAGTATCATTGGTTCTTTAGGTCAGTCCTCTTTCTGTGCCAAAGTCGCCGGACTGTGGAACTGCTTCAAAGCTGATTTAAAACTAGAAACAAATAGCGACAGATTTCAAAGTAAATTAAAATTATTGCACGTTTCCAACCAATTATCTGTATGTATTTATGACACTGTTTTGTTTTTATGCTTATATTTTCTAGGGACAGGCGTTGAAAACTAGGACTTGTGCTAAAACACTCAAAGCAATGCATCTGGTCATCTTGTCTAAAAAAAAAAAAAAAAAAGTTGCCGTCCATGTCTTTTAATGATGCTGCATTTTTAAAACAGTTTACCTGGATCATCCTGTGTTATTGTTACTGTGTCAGTGGTATAAAGCAGTTTCAGTTTTATCATTTGCCATCTATATCTTAGACATATATTGCACTTTAAAATTTGTTTTCTAATTAAAAGCGATTTATAAATAAGACTGGATTTGAATTTAAAATACAGAGTTACATCCCTGATATGTGTTCATGACAATAGAGAGAGTTGAGAGAGTTGAGAGAGTTGATGCTTATATATACCATCAAACTCTCATAATTCAAAAGTAATAGCCTAATAAACACAATTAACATAATAATCTGGCGTCTTAAACTCGTCGGTAACTTTGTGCCAGTTTTTGTTTCATGTGGATAGGCCCAGTAATTACAGAGATATGAACCTTAAACCAAACTCCACCACAGACGTCTGACCCGCCCTATAGCTCGGTGTTCAACTATAGGCTGTTTAATGTATGATGTCACGTGACCCCACCCTCCCCCTGCTGCAGTCACACACATGTTTGCACACATGCCTCACACACACGCTCGACAGTGCGCGCTCAGTCTGGGTAGATGAGGAAGCCGGAGAAGGTGGAGTATTTGTTGGTGTTTCCACCGTGGACCTTGCCTCCGTCCAGCTGCACGCAGACCTCGTCCCCTACGTCCAGGTGGAGGATGACGCTGTTGGAGGCGTAGTCATAGTTCTGATCTGCGTCCTGGGCTATGGCGCTGGCCCGCACCTGCACACACACACACACACACACATACACAAAGCACAGGCGCATATTCAGAGATGTCACCTACACTGTGTTAAAAACATAAAGAACAGCGCTAGCTCAGTTTAAAGTTTAAAGTAGTTTGAAATGAGCCAAGCTCTGGGAAAAAATGAGAGACCATTGCATTTTTTTTTTCTGAAATCAGCATCTCTACATGTGTGACAGCGGTTCTGTTTCAGCATCTGTTGAATTCCAACACAAACACACCTCCTTCTGCTTCATGAGGCACTGATGAGCTGAACCAAATCTTATTTAAGGAGGAAAAGTAGAAAAACCACTGCTGTGTTCATCATTATTATTATTCCACCAAATATTGATTTCTGAACATTCTGAAACATTGCATCCTTTTTTATTTTGACCATTTGCATTTTCTGCAAATAAATGCTCTAAATGACAATATTTTTATTTGGAATTTAAGAGAAATGTTGTCTGTAGTTTATTGAATGAGACAAAAACATTTATTTTACTCAAAAACATACGTAAAAGTAGTAAAATCAGAGAAACTGATCATTTTGCAGTGTTATTTTTTTCCTAACACATTCTGAGTAAACTATTTATTCACGATGAGTTTATAAGCACTTTTAACAACTTTCAGAGGACAGAGTGGAGTTTTTCTGAGGGTGGGATGGTTGGTAATAATAAAATTGTGAAACAAGTTCGTAATTAAGGAAAATTGTTGCACTCGGCCCATTCATGACTAACATGTGTCAGTATAGTCACGTTTTCTTTGCATTTTGTTCATTTTAAGCAGCTTTTCTGTATTTTATCTGAACAAATAACAGTTTATGCCCCTCTTTACTGTTGGCAGGGATCAAATTGGTCAAAAATAGGGACACCTGGGACATTTCTTGCATAAAACTGAGACCAATCACTGGTTTTGGATAAATCTGCTGGGACAGGAGACACAGGGCTCAAAACTGGGACTGTCCCGGGTAAATAAAGACGTCTGGTCACTGTAGTTTTGCTGTCCTGGTAATACTAACCACAGACTTTTTCTAATTGGACGCAGACTGAACACAGAGGTCTCATTCTGACCCTAAGAGCTCCTTATACAATATATTTTTTACTGGGGCAAAACTAACTTTAGTTTACTACATGAAAATAGGTCCAGCAGTAATACAATAAACTAGAGTTTTAGTTTCACTTTGCAGGTGTCTCAAGCATGAATGTGATGTGACGTTCATAAACAAGTTGGCTCTTTTGAACAGTTCCTTAGTGTGAACCATTTGAACCCAATCTCAGTTTTTGATAGAACACAAAAATCTGCACAGAAGAGTAGCCAACACTAGTGAGAGATTTTAGCACAATAACCTTTTTGGCATCATCATCAATTTGGCATCAACTGTTTTTATTATTGTTGTAATGCACCATTTTGTTTAGAGTATACATCATTTCAAAGGGTGAACACATTCCCTCTCTCAGTTTGAACCATTTTGGATAAATCTGAGTCTTGGTCATTTCTCACATTGGCCTCCGTCATAGAAATAAATAGTAAAAGAGCCAGTCTTTTGAAATTAACAGATCCAAAAGATCCAGATCCCATAAAAGAGCTGAAAATCCATCACTCGTCTCAAGTCAGTGGTGATTTTGTGGGTCCTAGTCTGAAAAGTCTGGGAACTCCTGCTTTAGGAATAGGTACTGATTTTCCAACATGCATAAGCAGAGAACGCAGAGGAGGAACAATTCACATGTTCTGATTCAGGCAGACGTCAAATGCAGCAAAATACAAAGGAGTCCCTTTCTAACAGAGACACCCACATTGCCTAGTGTGAATATGTAGTGTGTGTAGTGTGTGTGTGTGTGTGTGTGTGTGTGTTTGTGAGTGATTGGTCAAAAGGGGGTTGCCAAATAAAATGATGATGTTCTAAATAATGTTAGATTTAGATTGTTAGATATTCCACCTGCTCAAACCATTGCCCACTACTGTATAATGAGCAGCTGTCTCTTTGTGAATTGTCCTGCACAACCACAGGGCCCCTGTCCCCGGTTCTTCTTAGACAAGGTCACACTGTTTCATTGATGCCACATGAATTATAAAAAAGTGAACTTTACCTAAATGATCATGTTTTGCTTTTTTTCTACCCAAAACTCAAGACTTTTTCAGGGTTGGAAAAGGTTGCCGCCTACTGCTATTCAGATCTCTCTGTGCGTTAGAGCTTTCAGATGACATGCCACAGGCTACAGGCTACAGGCTAGAGGCTACAGGCTACAGAATACAGGCTGCAGGCTACAGAATACAGGCTACAGGCTACAGGCTACAGGCTACAGAATACAGGCTACAGAATACAGGCTACAGAATACAGGCTACAGGCTACAGAATACAGGCTACAGAATACAGGCTACAGAATACAGACTACATAATACAGGCTAAAGGCTACAGAATACAGGCTACATAATACAGGCTACAGGCTACAGAATACAGGCTACAGAATACAGGCTACAGAATACAGGCTACAGGCTACAGAATACAGGCTACAGATTACAGGCTACAGAATACAGGCTACAGAATACAAGCTACAGGCTACAGAATACAGGCTAGAGGCTACAGGCTACAGAATACAGGCTACAGGCTACAGGCATTATTTAATACAGACGGAGCAGCTCAAATCAATATAGTTCTGATGCGTTTGTGTTGTGATAGACAAGCTCTTGGATTTAGTCACTAATAGAAATTATCAGGTTCAACATTTGTGAATTTACATTTTGGAGATTTCATGGCACTTTTTTTTCTTTTTTTTAACTAAATATTATGTTTTATTAAACCATGCAGTGTGGTTGGCAACAAGTAAATTAAATGCATGCATATGAGCAAACACTGGAGAAGCTGTGAACTTCCACAACCATGGGGAAAAGAATGTGTAGTTTCATAAAACGTGAAATGAATACATTTGGTTGTGTAGTTTTGTTCAAATGACAGAACTTGGTCAAATGAAAATGAAAATGGTCAGACTCTACCAGAGTTTTAGTCTGAGGCAATCACATTAACATCCAAAAATGGATCCTGATCCAGTGTCCTGGATCAGAAAAAACGAAATGGAGACAAGATGACCATGTGGTGTGGTCCGATTGGGAAAAACAAAAACAAACAAACAAACAAAAAAACCTCAAGGACATTTTCCACACACTGGTTTATTTATTTAATTTTTGCTTACATCTACAGGAAACTCAGTCTCTTGTCCATCTGGGAGTATGACATCATCACATTCTAGAACTTGTTATAAAAACTGAAAATCATAAGTTGTTATTGCCATAATTATCTATGACCTTATATTTTCCTTCATATCCTGCCAAATCAGCATGTCCCACTATTTCTACTATTTAATGTTGTCAGCCTAATGCAAGAAAACAAAAATAAGCATCCATTTAGCTCAAAACAGAAACCCTGTACCATGATTCAACTTGCTGTATTTTGTGCTTCAGTCTCTCCCGGCCTCTCCCCGTGGACGGTGTGTATGACACTCTGCACTATCTCAGCTCTAATGACCATCATCTCATTATAAAACCACCAAGCATCACAATAACAAAAACAAATGTCTGTGTAATTAATCAGACCCAATTTAACACTGTCCAGTGTTATGGGCACAGCCAAAGTCTCTCTTAGCTTAGCAATCTATTTTTACTGTTTCTGCTGCATACACACACAGGTATGACACACAAACCCTGCATATTTAGACTGAGTACTTCTCTCAAACAGGAAATACTCTGTTCCACCTTGTGATGCCATGTGGTGATACAGGAAGTGCTCCACTGCGTTTTTAAACTCCATACATCTTCACTAGAATCATTTGGTCAATTTCAGCCCTGGAATTGCCCATTATTACTGAACAAAAGGTAAAATGAGTTGTTAACTTGGAAAATAAAAAGGTGTAATAGAGGATTTTGAGCTTTGTAGATGTAGAAAGGGTTACTTAAACAAATAATGAAACAAAACACAACTCCAGGTCTGTTTCTGAGGAGGTAACAACATTATAACACGGTTTAAAGTTCACTGGAATCTGTTTTGTGTAATAAAGGACCTTTAACGAACTGTTCATAGCCACACTATCTTTGAGGTTACAAAATGGTTCAAATAATTCTACTAAAAAAAGGAAAATTGAGCTTTTTTGTTTTGTTCAATTCTCATAAAACACAAAGGATTTTCAGCCTGAACTAAACCAAACATCCATTAAAATAATCAACAATTAATTTAGTAATCCAATAGATCTTTTGCTACTTTACAGCTGATGTCATCAACATTTCCTGGGGTGTGATGCTAACAACAGGCACTGCTCTGTCAGAAGATCTATTAGGCTTTCATCTCAGCTTTGTTTGAACACAATCTGACCAGAAAGAACTGAACTTTGTGCCTTAAAGTCCTTCTCAAATAACATTTCAGTCAGCTAACCAACAGTTTTTCATTTAGTCACTATCACCTATTTGTTGAAACTCCTAAACAAGACCATGAACGCTCAGCCTCCTGAAAATGTGCTCCTTAAATGCATTTGGAATTTTGTCTTGAGTTTTGACACTGTTTGACACTGTTTGACGCTGTTTGCTAATGTGTCACCATAACTTCTGAACATTACCATACACATACATTCAGAACATCCCCAGCATGATTTGATGATGACCAAGGGTTTATTTTCATATCTGACAGTTTCGATGGCTCACTAGCGGTCTTCCTCAGTGTGTCCGGTCAGCTGATTTATACAGGTACCACTCAGAGGAAGTCTGTAAGTGAGCAGTCGAAACTGTCAGGTATGAAAACAAACTCTTGGTCTGAAAAAAGAACCTAATAACATAAATTATCAGAAGACCAAATAAACCTCACTGGACTATCCCCAGCATGATGTCACTGCAAAGTAATGTACAAAACATGCCATCAGCTGTAAGAAGAGGTTTTATGACTCAAACAAAGCCGTACATCAAAATGACACAGGAACTCTGCAAAACTGTGTGTACTCAATCAAAATGGGTCCAATTTATTCAAAACTTCTTATTCCCCTTCACAATCTAACAATGAAACAAGAAAATATGAATGATGATTAATTGATTAGCAAAGTAATCCTCTGTTTCAGGCCTTGACACTTGAAATGTGAAAGTCCTAAATAATAAATAATTGTATTAACTACCCTTTGACCTTTGGGCAGTTCTATAGCGCTCACTGTTCATGTGTTCTATATAAATGCATGGTCTGGAGTCTGGACTGGCATTTAGCTCCTGTCTGCAGCCTGATCACCACTGGACTCTGAGATGAGATGTGCAGTGATCTTTGGACCAAACCTCCATCTGAGACGGCCACCTTTCTGCTACAGGAATACACAAGGGAGGCTGTGAAGGCAGGTTTACAGATCCACACGTCCTCTTTGCTATTAAACTCTTATATTACACAAAATGGACTCTCGTGAGCTTTAAGCCACACTATAATGCTGTTACTCTGAGGCTGGGGACAGGTTTGTCAGTGTTAAGTCTCTGGATGTTGTGGGGCTTGGCTGACATGTGTCTGTAACATGGCGGTCGGGGACAGTGCCTGTGGACTGGCAGACCGGGGTGATGGTCCCTCTGTTTAAGAAGGGGGACCAGAGAATATGTTTCAACTACAGAATCACCCCCCTCAGTCTCCCCCTCAGCTTCCCCGGGGTGAGGTCTGTTCCAGGATACAGGGGAGGCGAGACTGACCAATAGTGGAACCACGGATCCAGGAGGAGCAGTGTGGTTTTCATCCTGGCTGCAGACCACGGAACCAGCTCTACACTGACCAGCTCTACACTGACCAGCTCTACACTGACCAGCTCTACACTGACCAGCTCTATACTGGACCAGCTCTACACTGACCAGCTCTACACTGACCAGCTCTACACTGACCAGCTCTACACTGGACCAGCTCTACACTGACCAGCTCTATACTGGACCAGCTCTACACTGGACCAGCTCTACACTGACCAGCTCTACACTGACCAGCTCTATACTGGACCAGCTCTACACTGGACCAGCTCTACACTGGACCAGCTCTACACTGGACCAGCTCTATACTGGACCAGCTTTACACTGGACCAGCTCTACACTGACCAGCTCTACACTGGACCAGCTCTACACTGGACCAGCTCTACACTGGACCAGCTCTACACTGACCAGCTCTACACTGGACCAGCTCTACACTGGACCAGCTCTACACTGACCAGCTCTACACTGACCAGCTCTACACTGACCAGCTCTACACTGACCAGCTCTACACTGGACCAGCTCTACACTGACCAGCTCTATACTGGACCAGCTCTACACTGACCAGCTCTACACTGACCAGCTCTACACTGGACCAGTTCTACACTGGACCAGCTCTACACTGGACCAGCTCTACACTGGACCAGCTCTACACTGGACCAGCTCTACACTGACCAGCTCTACACTGACCAGCTCTATACTGGACCAGCTCTACACTGACCAGCTCTACACTGACCAGCTCTACACTGGACCAGCTCTACACTGGACCAGCTCTACACTGGACCAGCTCTACACTGGACCAGCTTTACACTGGACCAGCTCTACACTGGACCAGCTCTACACTGGACCAGCTCTACACTGGACCAGCTCTACACTGACCAGCTCTACACTGGACCAGCTCTACACTGGACCAGCTCTACACTGACCAGCTCTACACTGACCAGCTCTACACTGGACCAGCTCTACACTGGACCAGCTCTACACTGGACCAGCTCTACACTGACCAGCTCTACACTGACCAGCTCTACACTGGACCAGCTCTACACTGGACCAGCTCTACACTCTTCATTGAGGGCTCACAGGAGTTTGTCAGTCCACATGTCCTTTGTAGACGTGGAGCAGGCATTTGACCATGTCCCCTGTGGTCTCTTTTGAGGGGTGCTCTGGTAGTATGGGGTTTGGGACTCTTAGGGCTGTCCGGCCCCTGTATGACCGGTGCAGGAGTTGTGTTTGTATTGTCGACAGTATGTCAGACCTGTTCCCAGGGCATGTTGGACTCTGTCAGGGGAGTGACAGCTGGTTCGGTGCAGTGTCTGCAGTGATGTAGTCGCCGTATCAGACTGTTGAGGTGAAGAAGGAGCTGATTCAAAGGCAAAGCTCTCCATTTACTGCTCAATCTATGCTCCAACCCTCATCTATAGACATGAGCTTTGGGTAATGACAAGGACAAGATGGTGGATACAAGAGGTCAAAATGAGTTTCCTCAATGAGAGGCTGAATGCTCCTTTAGAGACAGGGTGAGGAGCTCAGTCACATGGGTGGCTCCTCCATGTGGAGAGGAGCAGCTGAGAGCTGAGAGGAGGGCATCTGTTCTGGATGAACTCGACCTATATGCAATTTGTTAAACAGGCTGTATAAAGAAGTGGACTAAGCGAGTGTGATGTCACCCATAGGGTTCACGCCACTCAAATGAACAGTTACAGGGGTGAATTTGGAGCCAGGCTCCATATTATGAATAGGAATTTTTGGATAGAGAAAATAGCAAAAACACCAGAATCCTGTAGAGGGGGTCAATATGAACATTTAAAGACTAAAATGACGAGGCTCACTGCAGCACTTACAGAGAGGGATGACAATAATAATACAGAAGTCAAGGGGAGCCATGCGAACTTCCTATTTGGAACGTGGGGTCTAGAGTGAAGTATGTCCATTTATATATACAGTCTATAGTTGTGATTGTAGAACCTTTTATAAAACAGTATAAGAGCGCTTCTGATGTTAAAACAGTGTTTTTTCCCCAGACTAGAGTGAGCAAATCTGCCACATGAACAAATTGTCCTTTGTAAATAAACAATGACTCAAAGAGGCCATCATTTACACAGAGAAATAAACTACAACAGAGACATACATATTAATGAATGTAAATGGGACTGATCCTGATTCTCTTTTGTCTTTGGCTCCGACTTAATCCACAGTCCATCATCTGCACCACCCCACACTGCACATCATCTGCACCACCCCACACTGCACATCATCTGCACCACCCCACACTGCACATCATCTGCACCACCCCACACTGCACATCATCTGCACCACCCCACACTGCACATCATCTGCACCACCCCACACTGCACATCATCTGCACCACCCCACACTGCACATCATCTGCACCACCCCACACTGCACATCATCTGCACCACCCCACACTGCACATCATCTATTCACACATTCATTTCACTAACAGGACCTCCTCTGCATCATCACTTTAAACATCCTATATTACACAAAACTGAGTATTGTGAGATTTAAGCTGTGTTATAGTTGTTCCCTCCTCAAAAACAGACCTGGAGTTGTGTTTTATTTCATTCACATGTTTAAGTAACCCTGTCTACATCTTCAAAGTTCAAAATGCTCTATTCCACCTTGGAAGTGGTAGTTTTCAAGTGAACAGCTCCTTTTTACTTTTAGTTCAGTAGAGATTGGCAATACAAGGGCATTACACAGTGGAACTGGGTGTTTTCAGTTTGAGAGAGGAAAGTTTGTGTGTTAAACATGTGTGAATGAAGCAAAACACAACTGCAACAAAAGATAACAACAACAACAGACATTCAGACCTGGAATTAATCAATACTATAGTTGAATTCATCAGTGGTCCACTATTGTAACTTTTCTGTTTGGGGTCTGCTGTTTGTCTCCATAGAGTTATAAATGTGCTGCCTGGAAAGTTCCACAATATGGCATTTCACATATCTTTCTTGACAGGTTCTATTGTTAAAAGTAACTTACAAAACATGTATTGTGAGTTTAAATATGAGCAAATCTGACCTCTAACCTGGTCTGGAGATTTCACCTGCTTGTCTTCATAGAAATACATAACTTTAAAGACATACTGGGGAACTTTCAAGGCAAAGCTATTACATCTCCGTGGAGACTTCACAAGAAAAGCGACACAAGAGGGGGTATTATGCAAAAATAATAGGAATAGGACTTTTTGTACTTAAAATATGAAAATACATCTTGCTACACTTAAAATAAGAAATAAAATCAAATGTTGTTTGAATTAAGAAAAAAACACTTATTCCACTGGCAGATCATTTCACTTCTCAAGTTGAATCCACTCAAATAAAGTCAAATGTTCTTAATTTAAGTCATTTTAACTTATCTAGATATTGTTTTTTTTCCAGTGTGAAGAGGTTTTAAATGTCATCCATGCATATTTGAGTAATTTAGTGATCTCTTTCAGGCCCTGTTCAAACCCTCCTTATGATCAGCTGTAACATTATGTACAAGGCTCCGCCCTCAAGCCTACATCACCCATGCTCCGACACAACAATTCACCATAAATATCCAAAAACATGATAAAAAAAAACACACACACACTACAACTTCACAAACCTGATGCGATGTGCAGTAGTTTCATTAGAGGGATACAAGCCAGTTGTGTTGAGATAGCGCTCTGAAGGGGGAGTGACTTAGACGGTTGCAGTTGCGTGCTAACTTTTCAGGGGTACAAATATTAGGCTGGATTTGTATGAGCCAATGAAGTATGGATCATGACTGTTAACCGTTACCATAAAGTAAATAAAAACATCTGCTTCTCTTATTCGTTTCATAATTATAGTTTGGCAAAATTCACATCATTCCTGGTGATTAGAAGAACAAATGACTAGAACATCACTTTTCTTGCTTTGAAATAATGCTCTAGCACAAATAAATCTTGTGTTTCCTTTGTTGCATTTAAAACACATTGGGGCTCATTTATTTGTTCCTGAAATGAATCGATATTGTTTGAATTCAGCGCACACGTCTCCATTACTCCCTCACTCTCTCTCTCTCTCTCTCTCTTCCTCTCTTTCTCCTCCTCATCCATCCATTCTGGGGGCCGTGTCAGTGCAATGAGATGCAGGTCACGCACCCACACCCCCCCTGTTGGGTTCGGAGGGAACAGCGGCTCTTTCTGTCCATGTCCCAGCTAAATCAGATTGATTATGGGAGAAGATCAGGCCTGAACCAGAGAGTTTCTCAATCAGGGAAGCCAGAGCAATAAGCAAAACCTATACACAGAGTTTGCAATGTTGTGTTAGTAAAAACAACTGTATCTGTGTCTATCTTGATTTGAGAATTCTTTTAATCTCTATTTTTATTTAGGAGGTAAAGTCTGAGAATAATATCGTGCGCCATCACAATATGTCGAATCACAAGTCTCTGCTTAAATTCATTGTTTTGATGCAGCAATAGCTAAAACAAACAGAGTGAACTACATCGACCATGATCCTTTGCAGATCCAATGCGACAACATGAACAACATGAAGAAATAACTGTTATTAAGCACTTTTAAATCTTAATTCTTTGTATTATAGCAGGCTTGTCAGGGCATTTTAAAAGGAAAAAGTAGCATGTTCACAATTTTGTTAAACTCCACAAAATATTGCAATACATTTTGTATCATGAGATGCATTTTTTTAAAGTTTTTTTTACTGTTTAATTTGTTACTTGGTAGGCTTTTGTATTATAATTTTCAGTGGAGTCTAAAAACTAAAGGTGCCCTGTGTAACTTTTCTGACAGGAAAGAGAGGTACCCACACCTGTCTCCATGGAGATGTTACAGTTTACCTGGAATGTTCCACAGTATGACAAAACTATGTTACATTTATTCAGCTACAGGTGTTTCCGTTGCTTCAAAGAAAGTACAATGAAAAACCTACACCACTCCACAGATCTGACCTGTATCTTGGCCTCCATAGAGATGAATAATAAATGATAAATCAGGTGGTGGACCAGACCATTCACCAGAAAAGTTTCATAAACAAAATATGACAAAAACATAAACATTATCTATAGATTTATTCAGATACTGTAAAACTGTATGACTAAAACAGAAAATTTAATTGATATTGATTTTCCTACCGAAAAATGGTTTTTAAAATAGACATGATCTTATTTGCTTTAATGCACACACACACACACACACACACACACACACACACACACATAAAGCACTGTGCAAAAGCTTTAGGCAGGTGTGAAAAAAATGCTGTAAACAAAGAAAAAATATAAATAATGATTGTTACAAAAGAAAACGCCAAAGTCCTTCAGAACTGTCTTGAGCGTAAAGAAGAAGTCGTGTTGGTGCTGGTCTGGCCCCACAGGCCCTGACCTCAACATCATGGAGTGAGTCTGATTCCATGAGGAGACAGAAGGATGTGAGGAAGCTCCATCCACACAAGATCTGAGCTTAGTTCTTCAACATGCATGGAACAGCGACCAGCCCAGTTCTTTCACAGTCTGCAAGTAAAACCTAGAAGAACTTATGCTCTTCTGAAGGCAAAACTCACACCAAATATGGATTTGATTTAGATTTCTCTTTTGTTCATTCACCGCATTTTGTGGACTGATGAAAATAAATGATGAACACTTCCATTTTTGAAGGCATTCCTAGTTTACAGCATTTTTCCACACCTGCCTAGAACTTTTGCACAGTACTGTACACACACACACACACACACACACACACACACACCTTCCGTCTGATTCAGTTCGGGGGAGAGCGGTAATTGGAGCTTGGACAGCCGTGGCAGCTCCTCTTGTAACAGATCCGAATCGTCAATAACTCCAAACAATCGCCATAAACGCAGCCAAACACACACCCTGCTCCCGTTTTCAGCTCTACCATGCTTCCCTCTCCTACTGGAACAACTCAGTGTTGTTTTAAAACAGACCATGAGGGAAAAATAACTTAAAGGAATTACGATTTGATTTTCTGATATGTTCTAATGTTGTTTCCTCATCACAAACAGACCTGGAGTTGTGTTTTGTTTCATGGACACATGTTTAACACACAAACAAACCTGCAGATTTACGCTGAGTTCTTGTCTCAAACAAACACCATACACAGAAAAAAATTAAGTAGTGAGTAGTTAATGTAGGGGTCAATTAGTGGATTAAGCAAATTACAACGGGAGGGAGGACACACACACAAACACACGTGGGTTGGGTTTCTGTGCTTCTTGGGGGCATTACATTGACTTCTATTCATTTCCTGAAAACTGAGCCTAACCTTAATGAGGGCCTATTCTGCAAAATCAGAGCATGTTGCAGTCATAAGAACTCAGCTGAATTTAAAAAGTGCACATTCTGACATAACTATCCACAGGTGTCATAGATTTTAAATACAGAGCAGACCCAAGCACAGCAGGTCTGCTTTAACCACTACTTGCCAAACCTTTGCCTATTTGAACCCATCTGAATGTAAGAGCATATTAATGATCTCACAATACGGCTGTGCAATTATGATTTTTCTGACAAGTGCTGCCATAAGGTTTGTGACTAATGTTTAAAAAGTAATCTCCAGGTCAGAGTGCACATTGTAAACAGCTCCAGGAACATTCATATTTGAGAGAAGACTGAAATATGATTCAGTCTAATTGGCTGAGGCTGGAACCAATGACAGGTCAGTGATATGTTTGCAGTAGCTCAGTTTGTCCACTCATCGAAGGGCTGGCAGTTCAAATCCCACTCTCGTCATAAACACTTAAGGTTGAGCGGTCAGATTCAGTGACCCACAGGTTGAATGCTGTTGTTGTGTCCTTGGGCAAGACACTTAACACACCTCACCCCCAGTGTCTGTGTACACTGGTGTGTGAATGGTAGAGTGGTTCCTTCATGTAATCATAGAGTGTATATATGAGTGTTCTAAGTGAGTGTGACTTCACCCACAGCGTTCAGCGCCGCTCAAATGAGGCTCCCGATGCCACGGTTACAGGAGCGAATTTGGAGCCAGGCTCCATATTTGGAAATCTGACCGCGAGTATCATAGCAACCACAAGAACCAATCATGATTGAGGTTGTTAAATGTGCCGCCCTCCTCATGGCAGAGCGGTGATACTCTGCACCATTCTGCACGGACCGCTGTATTAGGGTGATTCTTGAGAATAATAAGGAAACTTTTAGCTTTTATCATCAAACTTTAAACAGTAAGTTTAAGTCACTGATTTATGTTCTATGTTCTGTTACGTACAAACAACAATAGAGATGGCAATTTAACAAAATTCACTTTACTTTATGCTAGTTAAATTATGCTAGTTAAGATTCTAGTAACGTTAGCTATTGTAATTGTTTGAGAGATTTTGTCATTTTATTTCAGAAACAGTCACTCGGGGCAGGAAAGTGGGAAGGGAACTTACTTAGCAGCGAAACTAGCTGTCAATCAAACCTGTTGCTAACACTAGGCAGCAGCGACCTCAGGGAATGAAGGCGTCTGATTGGTCCGTTATTTATGTCCATATCTTGATTTAGGAACAAAATAGCAAAATTAAAAATTCAGGATCCTGTGTCACGGGTTCATACGAACAACTTAAGATCAGAATGACAAGGCCACAGCAGGAGTTACAGAGAGAGGGGTGATAAGATCCCCCAAAAAAGGGAGAGAAGGAGCCGGAAGAGCCTCCTGGAGCACTTCCTATTTGGCACGCGGCTGCTAGCGCTTTAGCTATATCCACTCATATATACGGTCTATGGATGTACAGCACTTTTGAGTGGCTTGAAGGTGGAAAACACTGTATAAAAAAAAGACCATGACCACTTCCTTTATCTTTCTTATCTTCTTCCTCTCTTCTTATACTTGAAATAGTGTCAAATGCTCCCTGTAATCCCTCCACCTCTTCAGTCCCCCCTTCCCAGTGGTCAGTGGCCAGATTGAACCATGGACTCATCAAGGCCCCATAATCTCTGCTTTCATATTATCCACTCAATCTCACCACAAGAGCACACACGATTCTTGTGTCAGTTCTTCAGCATACAGGACCTGTTTGGGTGCAGTATGACAGTGAGGGGAGGAGTGTTGTCATGATACCAAAATTTCAAACTATAATTACTAACCATACTAAGGGACAGACTTGATACTCAATACTGATTCTGAACCATATTTAATGGTAGAACTTTTCTAGGTAGGTTCCATAGTGCTCCATGGGTGTATACTAGTCTATGTGCTCTTATACTTGTTCTGACTTGTTGGGACTTTTTTAGTATCGACATCTGCTCAAATGAGTATCTAGATTTGATCTAGCTTTAGTGTCTGATTTTCAGAACTTTTGACAACCTTCATGGGATTAGTGCAATTGAAACCCACAGATCCCCAGCCCTGTACTGGTTCTGAGCAGCTTGTCAGGCGTTCTGTGTGTTGAGTGAAGCGTCTGGGGAGGGTCTGCTCTGAGCCTTGTACAGACACATGCCCCATGTTCAACACGTCACTTTCACTTCCCGCTCGGATTTTTCCTAAACACCATTAGCCCTCCTCTGGGAACTGTTCTCTCCTTTCACGGTAAGACCATAAATGCCTTGTGTGTGCTGCGAGGCGTTCACAGGAGGTTCATAAAAACCACAGAAGAGACAGAGTAGTCTTTGCATGTTTACTGGAGATTTGAAATGATCATCTCAAATATTAGGATACTAGGGCTGTCAAAAGTACCAGATTCCAAACCAGATTCTAACTACAGACTCATCTGAGCAGGTACTGATAATAAAAAAGCCCCATTGACAGGACAGAAATGACGCTTTCCTGAATGTCTTTAGAATGATCTTGAGCTGCATCAGAACAAGTAGAAGAGCACATGGACTAGTATACGCCCATAGGCCTCTGTAGTGACAACCAGAGCCACACGTGCCTCCTCCAGGGGGCAGTGTATCATTATAAAACCCCATTCACACAAACAGCCTTCTCTTATAATACAAGAACGGAATGACACAATCTCCCGACTGAACTAAAAAGCCAAACAAACTATGTCACATTTTCTGTGGATCTTAAAAAATGGCTGTGCAATAACCAACCCTGCAGAACTGCTAACAAGTGTGTAATAGCACACATGCTATAGTAATTGTGTGTGACCCTGGGATATTGTATTTTTGTGTGCTATGGAGTCCTGTAATAATGATATGTAGAAATGGTAGGTGTATTCTATAAGATGAAATCTGTGGTGTTGTAAATACCCAATGCTTTGCTCTGTCTTTGCTCTGTGTGATATGGTGTGAGTGTTATTGAAAGAAAAAGGTTGCTGGATTTGCATTAAAAAAATATGGAAAACGGTTGCATGCAATAAAATTATGCAGGAAGAGCCGCTGTCCTCTCTGGTATCATGTCAGTGTCTTGTAGAATTTCAGCAGATTTCAGGCTCTCCTGGGGGCGGCGATAGGTGTATTGATCAGGCTAATGCATGTAACTCATACAGGTCATTAAGTCGTGTCCCACTCATTAATGTTCATTTAGCATCATAACTCATTTGATCAAACGGTGATAAACTGCTTTAGTGCTGACAGCAGTTCTTGATAGTGTTGTTACTTGATGTTAACCGCACAGACAGCGGCGCTTTCTGCACTCAGGCTGCGCGCGAATCTGCTGTGTTGCCAAACAGATAATACGTCCATATATCAGCCGCATCGCTGTATAAGCCGCAGGGTTCAAAGTTTGAGAAAAAAGTAGTGGCTTATAGTATATAGCTTATAATTACGGTATATATTTCTAACCAGTGTACATTTACATCTCCGAATAGATGCACCAGAGAAATACTTGACTTGTACAACATAATAATTAAAGCTGGTATTAAAATAGCAGTGTGCAGATAAGCAGCACATCTCACTGAATTGGCCTTTTAAACATGAACTTTGCCTAATTACATTTTCTACCAAAGGACAGTGTTATTTATGGGTTTGTGCTTGAAACTGCACTGAGCCGAACACTCCATTTAAGACAGTGGAGATGCTGCTCATTTATTCATAGCAACGCTGGCTCCAACCCGGTGCGGAACTTAGCCAGACTTAATATTTTACTATGTACATATTTTAAAGAGCTGACATTTTAAAACATCTAATATTGCTATAGATCATACATGGCATTAAATATAAGCTTTGTTAGTTTTCAAGTAATGGGGGCCACATTGGCCTTTAGGAGACAAGATACAGTGAGTGAAAGAAAATAAGGGCTGGGTTAGACCTGGTTTAGAGCTGGTTTAACCTTTGTTTAGTCCTGGTTTAACTTTGGTTTCATCCTAGTTTAACCCTGGTTTGTCCTGATTAAATCCTTAATTAGCCCTGGCTTCGAGCTAGTCCAGGTTGAGTTTCAGTCTTGGTCTACCCCTGGTTAAATCCTTGTTTAATCCTGGTTTAGTATTGGTTTAGACCTGGCTTTGTTCTAGTTTTGGCTCAGTCTTGTCTCAGTCTTATAGTCTTGTACCTATATTTAGGTCCTGTCTTAATCCTAATTTAGCCCTGGTTAAATACTGGTTTGCATACTTTTTGTCTTGTTTTTGTCTTAGTCCAGCCCTGGCCACAGTCTACTCCTGGTTTTGTCCTGGCTTAATCCTGCTTTCATCTGGGTTTACTCTTGGTTCAGTCCTGGTTTGGTCCTGGCTTAATCCTGCTTTCATCTGGGTTTACTCTTGGTTCAGTCCTGGTTTGGTCCTGGTTTACTCCTAACATTGCTCTAGTACAGTTCAGCCTTGGGCTGATTAAATCCTGATGAAATGCTGTAAATCATGAAGGGGAACAGTTGTAGCCATATCTGACACACATGTAAAAGTACTGCACAAACCAAAACACGCTTTGGTATTGTTTCCATGCAATTATAGGAAAACGTTGGCTTTGGAAGACAGGAGAATGCATGAGGGAGGGAAAAATCCATGGAATAGTAAAGAGAGGCAAAGACAGAATGCAAAAGTGAAAGGATTCCTGTCTGTTTCTCCAATTCTAGTGACTTGAACTGCTCCTATTAGGGACCACAGACCCAGGGGACTGCACACTTTTCATTAGGGGGGACTGTACAGGGGGAAATACATGAGGGTCTATGGCATTATAGAAGCCAGTCTCATCCTGTTGGGATTTAAGATTTAATTTAGGGTTTTACCTTTGGGAATATGGACGAGAGGTTCATTCCAGCCATGTTCAAATGTGTTCTGTAAATGCAGACGTGTGTTTAGTGGAGGAGGGATTCCATTAGCTAAAGAAGTCCAGAAGCACATGATCTACCTGATGTTTTAGCCATAGTACATGTTTGGACACTTCACCTGCAGGATTCCATGGAAACAGAAAGTTAAAACCATACTTCGGAATATTCTCCATGGAGATAGATATGTTTTATTTTATACTAGCCGAATGAACAGCTTTCCATGGAAACAAGTGGGAGAAGGCCCTCCTCCAGGCCAAGTAAGAGTCAGGTTTGTGGAGATGCAAGCCTGCTCAGAATAAGGACACATTTTTTATGTTTTCAGTGTAATAAAAACATTCATAATGAAAAAAAATATATATATTATTTGATTATTTTTGGCTAAAAAGGCACATACAATAGGTTTGACATGATTACTCATGCCTTAGTGGTACAATGGCTCAGTCAAACACACTTGTAACATTTTGAAGTATTCACTTGTCCTGTATCTGTGACCCTTTGCTCCATCCATGTTTCAATCTGTTGCCCTTTGTGAAAAGTTTAGGCATCCCTGTATTAAAGTAAAATTTACCAATGCCCCAGTAAAGATATATTGAACGAGCAGCTCTAGAGTAAGGCTGGTGTGAAGTTAGCATACTAGTTATTATTAGCAGTGGTCCCTTGTTATGGAAAAACAATTTCAAACGTTGGGTAAGACTCTGTGTACATGTTGGTGTTTATTTTCATTTGGAAATGGGAAATCCAAAATCGGAAAACAGCTATTTCCTGTTTCCTGATGTCCATCCATCCATCTTCTCCCGCTTAATCCAGCTGGGTCGCGGGGGCAGTTTGCTGCCCAATACTCATAGCATCTGACCCCCCCTTATGAACCCCTCTGCAGGTGGTGAACCCACAGGAGGGTGGACAACATGGTCCTTGATGTTAGTTCATAGGGGTGCTGCATGTTTTTGGGTTGATGGGGGAAACCGGAGTACCCGGAGGAAACCCATCCAGACACGGGGAGAACATGCAAACTACACAGCGACCCGGGGATCGAACCCGCAACCTTCTTGCTGTGAGGCCTGAGTGTTGCCACTCAGCCACCGTGTTTCCTGATCTAAAAAACAAAACAGAATCTGAGCAGGTGAGGGGACGGGGGCAGGTGAGGGGACGAGGGCAGGTGAGGGGATGAGGGCAGGTGAGGGGACGAGGGCAGGTGAGGGGACGAGGGCAGGTGAGGGGACGAGGGCAGGTGAGGGGACGAGGGCAGGTGAAGGGACGAGGGCAGGTGAGGGGACGAGGGCAGGTGACAGGACGAGGCCAGGTGAGGGGACGAGGGCAGGTGACAGGACGAGGGCAGGTGAGGGGACGAGGGCAGGTGAGGGGACGAGGGCAGGTGAGGGGACGAGGGCAGGTGAGAGGACGAGGGCAGGTGAGAGGACAAGAGCATGGGGATGAGGGCAGGTGAGGGGACGAGGGCAGGTGAGGGGACGAGGGCAGGTGAGGGGACGAGGGCAGGTGAGGGGACGAGGGCAGGTGACAGGACGAGGGCAGGTGAGGGGACGAGGGCAGGTGAAAGGACGGGGGCAGGTGAGGGGACGAGGGCAGGTGAGGGGACGAGGGCAGGTGAGGGGACGAGGGCAGGTGAGAGGACGAGGGCAGGTGAGGGGACGAGGGCAGGTGAGGGGACGAGGGCAGGTGAGGGGACGAGGGCAGGTGAGGGGACGAGGGCAGGTGAGGGGACGAGGGCAGGTGAGGGGATGGGAACAGGTAAAAGTAATAATTTCGGCTAATTATTTTTAGTTTTTTTTTTTTTTTCATTTTACAATTTTGGATTTAAACCCAAACAAATATTGTTACCCAATTTTCTGTTTTGTTTTAAGATTGGGAAATGGGAAACAGATGTCTTCCAATTTCAAGATGAAAATCAAAAAGCTGTGATGTAAAGTCTTTCTGCACAAAGACACTGTAGAGACTTTCTGAATAAAAATCTACACCTTAATGTTACTGTACAGTGCAAACACTGTCAAACTACAATTCAAATTCTTCAGCATCCATGTAACTATTGTCTGAACAAAATGTCTCTACTATTCTCCTCTCTTCCATCGCTCCCTTCCTCCATCTCTGCCCCCTCCCTCTCCCCTGCCTCCCTCCTCTGTCTCCTCCACCCTACCTCCTCTGCTCTGCCCGCTCCGCTCTGAGAGGTCTCTACATCACGCCCAAACAGTCCTGTCACTTTTATTAGCCCAGGATCAGAGCGTCGCTGTGCTGAAACAGAACAAGGGAATAAAAACACTTCTGCAGTTCTGCTCCTCCTTTGTGTTTAAGTCGTCTCTCCTCTGAACCATCCCTGATCAGTCTGTTAGGTCCACTTTAAGTCCTCTGTCCTCATCAGTCTGTTAGATCCACTTTAAATCCTCTGTCCTCATCAGTCTGTTAGATCCACTTTAAGTCCTCTGTCCCTGATCAGTCTGTTAAGTCCACTTTAAGTCCTCTGTCCTTCATCAGTCTGTTAAGTCCACTTTAAGTCCTCTGTCCTTCATCAGTCTGTTAAGTCCACTTTAAATCCTCTGTCCTCATCAGTCTGTTAGGTCCACTTTAAGTCCTCTGTCCCTGATCAGTCTGTTAGATCCACTTTAAGTCCTCTGTCCTCATCAGTCTGTTAGGTCCACTTTAAGTCCTCTGTCCTCATCAGTCTGTTAGGTCCACTTTAAGTCCTCTGTCCTTCATCAGTCTGTTAGGTCCACTTTAAGTCCTCTGTCCCTGATCAGTCTGTTAAGTCCACTTTAAGTCCTCTGTCCTTCATCAGTCTGTTAAGTCCACTTTAAATCCTCTGTCCTCATCAGTCTGTTAGGTCCACTTTAAGTCCTCTGTCCTCATCAGTCTGTTAGGTCCACTTTAAGTCCTCTGTCCTCATCAGTCTGTTAGGTCCACTTTAAGTCCTCTGTCCTTCATCAGTCTGTTAGGTCCACTTTAAGTCCTCTGTCCTTCATCAGTCTGTTAGGTCCACTTTAAGTCCTCTGTCCTCATCAGTCTGTTAGGTCCACTTTAAGTCCTCTGTCCCTGATCGGTCTGTTAGATCCACTTTAAGTCCTCTGTCTTCATCAGTCTGTTAGGTCCACTTTAAGTCCTCTGTCCTCATCAGTCTGTTAGGTCCACTTTAAGTCCTCTGTCCTCATCAGTCTGTTAAGTCCACTTTAAATCCTCTGTCCTTCATCAGTCTGTTAGGTCCACTTTAAGTCCTCTGTCCTTCATCAGTCTGTTAGATCCACTTTAAGTCCTCTGTCCTTCATCAGTCTGTTAGATCCACTTTAAGTCCTCTGTCCTCATCAGTCTGTTAGGTCCACTTTAAGTCCTCTGTCCTCATCAGTCTGTTAGGTCCACTTTAAGTCCTCTGTCCTCATCAGTCTGTTAGGTCCACTTTAAGTCCTCTGTCCTTCATCAGTCTGTTAGGTCCACTTTAAGTCCTCTGTCCTCATCAGTCTGTTAGGTCCACTTTAAATCCTCTGTCCTTCATCAGTCTGTTAGGTCCACTTTAAGTCCTCTGTCCTCATCAGTCTGTTAGGTCCACTTTAAGTCCTCTGTCCTTCATCAGTCTGTTAGGTCCACTTTAAATCCTCTGTCCTTCATCAGTCTGTTAGGTCCACTTTAAGTCCTCTGTCCTCATCAGTCTGTTAGGTCCACTTTAAGTCCTCTGTCCTTCATCAGTCTGTTAGGTCCACTTTAAATCCTCTGTCCTTCATCAGTCTGTTAGGTCCACTTTAAGTCCTCTGTCCTTCATCAGTCTGTTAGGTCCACTTTAAGTCCTCTGTCCTCATCAGTCTGTTAGGTCCACTTTAAATCCTCTGTCCTTCATCAGTCTGTTAGGTCCACTTTAAGTCCTCTGTCCTTCATCAGTCTGTTAGGTCCACTTTAAATCCTCTGTCCTTCATCAGTCTGTTCGGTCCACTTTAAGTCCTCTGTCCTTCATCAGTCTGTTAGATCCACTTTAAGTCCTCTGTCCTTCATCAGTCTGTTAGGTCCACTTTAAGTCCTCTGTCCTTCATCAGTCTGTTAGGTCCACTTTAAATCCTCTGTCCTCATCAGTCTGTTAGGTCCACTTTAAGTCCTCTGTCCTCATCAGTCTGTTAGGTCCACTTTAAGTCCTCTGTCCTTCATCAGTCTGTTAGGTCCACTTTAAATCCTCTGTCCTCATCAGTCTGTTAGGTCCACTTTAAGTCCTCTGTGCTCATCAGTCTGTCAGGTCCACTTTAAGTCCTCTGTCCTTCATCAGTCTGTTAGGTCCACTTTAAGTCCTCTGTCCTCATCAGTCTGTTAGGTCCACTTTAAATCCTCTGTCCTTCATCAGTCTGTTAGGTCCACTTTAAGTCCTCTGTCCTTCATCAGTCTGTTAGGTCCACTTTAAATCCTCTGTCCTTCATCAGTCTGTTAGGTCCACTTTAAATCCTCTGTCCTTCATCAGTCTGTTAGGTCCACTTTAAGTCCTCTGTCCTTCATCAGTCTGTTAGGTCCACTTTAAATCCTCTGTCCTTCATCAGTCTGTTAGGTCCACTTTAAGTCCTCTGTCCTTCATCAGTCTGTTAGGTCCACTTTAAATCCTCTGTCCTCATCAGTCTGTTAGGTCCACTTTAAGTCCTCTGTCCTCATCAGTCTGTTAGGTCCACTTTAAATCCTCTGTCCTCATCAGTCTGTTAGGTCTACTTTAAGTCCTCTGTCCTCATCAGTCTGTTAGGTGCACTTTAAGTCCTCTGTCCTTCATCAGTCTGTTAGGTCCACTTTAAATCCTCTGTCCTTCATCAGTCTGTTAGGTCCACTTTAAGTCCTCTGTCCTCATCAGTCTGTTAGGTCCACTTTAAGTCCTCTGTCCTTCATCAGTCTGTTAGGTCCACTTTAAGTCCTCTGTCCTTCATCAGTCTGTTAGGTCCACTTTAAGTCCTCTGTCCTCATCAGTCTGTTAGGTCCACTTTAAATCCTCTGTCCTCATCAGTCTGTTAGGTCCACTTTAAGTCCTCTGTCCTTCATCAGTCTGTTAGGTCCACTTTAAATCCTCTGTCCTTCATCAGTCTGTTAGGTCCACTTTAAGTCCTCTGTCCTCATCAGTCTGTTAGGTCCACTTTAAGTCCTCTGTCCTTCATCAGTCTGTTAGGTCCACTTTAAGTCCTCTGTCCTCATCAGTCTGTTAGGTCCACTTTAAATCCTCTGTCCTTCATCAGTCTGTTAGGTCCACTTTAAGTCCTCTGTCCTCATCAGTCTGTTAGGTCCACTTTAAGTCCTCTGTCCTTCATCAGTCTGTTAGGTCCACTTTAAATCCTCTGTCCTCAACAGTCTGTTAGGTCCACTTTAAATCCTCTGTCCTTCATCAGTCTGTTAGGTCCACTTTAAATCCTCTGTCCTCATCAGTCTGTTAGGTCCACTTTAAGTCCTCTGTCCTTCATCAGTCTGTTAGATCCACTTTAAGTCCTCTGTCCTTCATCAGTCTGTTAGATCCACTTTAAATCCTCTGTCCTCATCAGTCTGTTAGGTCCACTTTAAGTCCTCTGTCCTCATCAGTCTGTTAGGTCCACTTTAAGTCCTCTGTCCTCATCAGTCTGTTAGGTCCACTTTAAATCCTCTGTCCTTCATCAGTCTGTTAGGTCCACTTTAAGTCCTCTGTCCTCATCAGTCTGTTAGGTCCACTTTAAATCCTCTGTCCTCATCAGTCTGTTAGGTCCACTTTAAGTCCTCTGTCCCTGATCGGTCTGTTAGATCCACTTTAAGTCTTGTGCCCACTGAACTGTCCCTGATCAGTATCACCCACTTTAAGTCCACATGTTCATATAACATGGAAACATTAAAATAACTGGATGCTGCTGGCTAAGACCTGTCTTGAGTTGGTGTAGTGGCCACTCACTGGTGTTTCAGCGAAAATGCTTGTCATATACAGGCTGTACTTTTTACTGCAAATTGGAATACTTCTACCACTATAACCTCACAGTGCTCTATATGGTCCGGCCTGGTCTTTACGTGAGAGACATTTCATACTGAGATATGATCCGGTATAAAAATCCATACTGACTGCCTGTCTGCAACAGCATTTACAAAAGTATAAAAAACATTTTACGTTACAACATTTTTATCAACTTGAATCTCAAAATGATGTCAGTATTTTGAGCTTTCACAAATGTAATTGTATATTACACTTTGCTGGTTTAGTCATGACCTGAGAACAATTAAAGAGAAAATCTAATGGTGATTTTTCTGACCAGCATCATGATTACATTTTACAGATTCTGTTCACATTTGAAACGTGTACAGATGAATTGCCAAAAGACTGAAATTACAACAGTGTTAGCAGTTTTATGCACAGGCTTTTTAAAGTTTCATAGTTTGTGAAGGAAATGATGAAACTTCAAACACTGCATCCTTTGCAATTTGCTAATTGCTTCCATTTAAAACGCAATTTCATTTTCGATTGTGTTTAATCCAACAGTCCTAACCTGATTCTTTGTTTAGCCAAGTCTAGAAACCTGTAGGCAGGTCTACACTGACCTTCTAATCTTATTCTCGAGAAACAACAGACAGATCTTGTGTACCCACCTGCACCGCAAAAAAGAAAAAAGAAAAGTCGCCTCATTAACCAGCATTGACATTTGCAAACATCTCAACACAGGTGCATTTTAAAACATGTTCTCTAACAAGCCCTGATAAAATACATTTGCCACAGTATGACCTCTGCAGTACGTCTTCATAGCTAATAGCCCTGTAATTATCCTGGCTAAATGCTAACTCTATAACCCAGTTATCTCATTGTTACCTCTGCATTCTCCCCATCAAACACAGCGAGGAACTGAGAGCCGAGCCTGCTTCCTGATGAGGGCACAAATAATTATATAATGTAGCGGGGGAAGCTAGCCACAACAAAGGACACGATGCTCTAACAACCAACCGGGCGGGTAGCTGAAAATAACAGGGCCATTAGTGCAAGAATATATAGGCAAATAATAATACTAGCATGGGTGCAGCGGTGGAGGTGCTCGCCCAGTGAAAAAAAGAGTGCGTTTTAAAAGCGACACCGGCCAAGCAGACAGCATGACAAAAGTATGTGAGAGAGGACACTTTGTACTCTGCAAGAGGACATGTTTCAACACAAGAAAATATATCGTATCTTTCTAAAGGGCCTGCACGTGACTTTTTTTGTTTTTTCATGTGTTTGACTGAAATGTGTCTTGCCCCGGTAGCTACACTGTACAAGCAGATCTTGAGGTCAACAAAAGCCACGTACTGCATCTAATTTTTATTCCTCGCTCATCAGGAAGTGTGTGGTTAGGATGCTAGTTGTTGTTAGCAATACCATAATGAAAAAATTCTGCTCTGGTCTGTGAAAGTGCTCATTGTGGTGAGTAATTAGGATGCTCTGAATGTTTAACATAAGTGAGGAAGAACTTTGGACAACTGCAAACTGTTTCAAATGAATTACTTCAGTTTTTCATGTTTTTAAGTCTAAAAATCAGATACAACACCTTTAATGTCACATAAGTAGTACAGATAAGATGTGAGGATTAAGGATGCTTACAGTCCTAATAAACAGCTCTTTTTAAATACCGTAAAATACCAAATAAGAGCCGGGACGTTTATTTGTTTCCACACAGGTCTCTTGGACCTGCCACATGATTTTTCAGACCACACATTAAATAATTACTCGTAGTTTTTTTTTAATTAGACTGATAATAAAAATGGTAATAATATACTAAAAATGTCAATTTGAATTTAGTGGAGCTGTCCTGGAGTGCATATACATACACATCACTATGGTTATGATCGGGTTTTTTACATATCCCAGTTTTGTCACGGTGCAAGGAGCGAGCTGTTTTGTTCAGTGTTTACATTTTATGCAAATTAGCCATGTGGTTATAAGTTTTGTTTCTGTAGGACCTAAACAAATGTGCACAAAGTTGAATTATATTATCACACCGGCTGATGTGGCTCTATAGTGGTTATGGTTTAATGTTGTAAAGTTGAGTTTATTCATTTGCAGATTTTAAGTCGTATTTTTTATTTTTTCACTGCACCGGAAAAAGACGGACTGAAAGAAAGCACAACAGGCTACGTAAAAACAAAGCAAAACAAAAGAGGCGAAGAAGAAAAAGTGTCAGTGGTCACATCTTCTTCCTCTGGCAAGACTGTGTTTATTTGGAGCCGGCATTTATTTCTCAAAATATACACCTGCACCCAGCGATTAAAGGGGACCCGGCGGTTCATTGGAATCCGACTCTTATTTGGTATTTTACTGTAGGCTATGAGAAGGACATTTTGGTTTTGTGTTGTATTAAGAACGTGAAATGAAATAACAAGCCCTGTAAACCTATAAGATGTAGAAGATTATAGATTATAATTTTATCACAAACAAATGGACAGTTCTTTATCCAGCATCTACAGTCTTTCAAAGGTAACTAAAGCCATCTGCGTTTTTTTAGAGGTCATTCTTTTATACTCCTGTTTATGGTTGACATTATAAGCACTAGTTCATTTGTTGTTAATTAAATGAAACAGGAAACACACACCAAAGTTCTTGTAGCAGTGCAAATGCAAGAAGCAGCGAGAAAAAAGTTTAAAAAATGCATAGTCCACTCAGATGGCTCCAAAAGCCTTTTTTTTATTTTTAAATGGCGTTTCGGCAAAAGGGCCTTGTTATTGTTACTGTGTTACTCTGATTGGTTTGCCAACTACCTCACTAATCGTATCCAGCAAGTAAAGGCTGAAAACATCTTGTCAGATCCACTTACCATTTCTAATGGCGTGCCTCAAGGCTCCATCCTGGGCCCAGCCCTTTTTTCTTTATATATCAATGATTTAGCCAAAGCTGCTGGCACCTCCCGGATTCACCTCTACGCTGACAATACCATTTTATACTCAGTTGGCCCCTCTCCCCTTTCTGCGGCCTCCAATCTTCAACTCAGCTTCACCTCTATAGAGCAGTTTTTTGACAATCTCCACCTCCGTCTTAACACCAGCAAGACTAAATGCATCCTTTTTACCAGAAAACCTGTTGCGACCCCAACCACAATCACCTGTACAAACGGCTCTGGAGTCAAAACATACAAATACCGATGCATCTGGTTGGAGTCATCACTGTCATTTACTACTCACATCAATAACCATCAAGCAAAAGTCAAAGCCAGACTAGCCTTTCTTTTTCACAATAAAGCTTCTTTTACTCATGCCTCCAAATACACCCTTGTTAAGATGACAGTACTGCCAATTTTTGACTGTGTTGACATTATCTATAGAATTGCACCTAATACAGTCCTGGAGAAACTTGACACACTTTATCATTCAGCCTTTGCCACTAATGCACCTTTTCATACTCATCACTGTGACCTGTATAAACTGGTGGGCTGCCCTCCCTCCACACCCGGCGGCTCCATCACTGCTTTCTCTTTATATACAAGACAATCCGGGGCAAGACTCCTCACTACCTGTCCTCCCTTCTTCATGCTGCTCATAACACTTATCAAACAAGATCCAGTCATTTTATCAGATTCAATACCCCTCCTCCTTCTACTGCCTTTGGACGCAATGCCTTCTGTTTTGCAGCAGCACATGACTGGAACACACTACAAAACACCTGAAACTCACAACTCTGATTCCAATCTCCACCTTTAAGAACCTCCAAAACACGTTAGTTGAGTCTTGTTCATGCTGACATTCTAAACCATATTTACATACACTTATTTAAGCACTTTCTTCTTGCTTTCTTCTTTACTGTGTATCTTTTTAATGTAAAGGTTTGTTTAATGGTGTTATGTGTATGTCTGTGTACAGTTGTTTCCATCCATCCAGCCATCTTCTCCCGCTTAATCCGGCTGGGTCGCGGGGGCTGTTTGCTGCCCAATACTCATAGCACCTGACCCCCCCTATGAACCCCTCTGCAGGTGGTGAACCCACAGGAGGGTGGACAACATGGTCCTTGATGTTAGTTCATAGGGGTGCTGCATGTTTTGGGTTGATGGGGGAAACCGGAGTACCCGGAGGAAACCCATCCAGACACGGGGAGAACATGCAAACTCCACACAGAAAGGCCCGGGCGACCCGGGGATCGAACCCGCAACCTTCTTGCTGTGAGGCCTGAGTGTTGCCACCGTGCCGCCTGTACAGTTGTTTGTCTCTATTTATTCCTGCAGCCTCTTGGCCAGGTCATGTTTGTAAATGAGAAGTGGTTCTCAAACAGTTTCCCTGGATAAATAAACGTTAAATAACAAATAAAAAAAAACTGTGTCCAAAGCAATTTGACGAAGGCTTTTTGCCAAGTTATTTCAAAATAAAAAAAGCTTTTGGACATCAGCCATCTGCGTGCACTATGCATTTTTAATTACCATGGAAACTGTGTATCATTCTGTCTGAAACAGAGCTTGCTTGAAGGTCAAAAGACAAACATTATGATGTCTCATGTGAAAGCTCAGAACCTCCAGAATTCCCTCCCTGAGCTGCAGAGGCTGCACCGACTCCTGACTGGTGCATGTGCTGGGGTTTAGGGAGTGACCGTTCAGATCAGAGAGACATTTTAGGGTTAAACCAACTGAATTTCAGCATTAAAGACTCATGTGAGGCTCATTCTGCTTTCTGCTTGGATAATCATCATGATCCAAAACCCCAAATCATGCCCAGTGTTTCTGTAATAAAGAATAAACCTACATTACAGTTGTTATATTTGATATGAACATGTTTACCTATCTGGAGACACTAATAAGTCATGATTTTTGGTTAAAAAAAAACGCTACATACTGCATCGTTAACTGTAGTTTAACTGGAAATTCCACAATGTGTCAACACGAAATCACTCGGAGCTAAATATAAATGTACTTTTACACTCGCCCTGGACGCTGCTTCTCTCCTCACAGAACAACACTCTTCATTACAGACTCATTCATGTGTGGTTGGTGACGGAAATTTGGTTGGACTAATTACGCATTTAAATGCAGCAATAATAGTAAAAAAAACCTCTTACATTTGTCTAATTAGCTGCGTTCATATTGGCACATTGTCAGGAGCAGAGTAATTATCAGCTCGGAGTCGGCACGGTTTCCACATCTCCACATTTCCGGGTTTTAATTGAGCCTAAAACTGTCACCACCTTCGCCTCTCAACATGATCTCCGAACCTGTTTTCAGAACGTGTTATACTTACATTTGTTTTTTTCATTTTTGGTGCAATTTCAATGATCATTATAATAGCTGTAATCCTTTGTGCCTATCGCTGAAAGCAACACGTTTTGGGGGTTGAATTCAAAAGCAAATTTCTTCCCGTCTGTAAAAGTAGGCTGTGTAATCTGAGCTCTTACGGGGTTAACAAATGAAATACAATCATAACTGAAGCTAGGCTGATTTAACCTGCAAATTAAAGGCGCCATACCTGATTTTTACTGTCTGGAAAACGAGAAAAGCAGAACTAGTTCATTTTAAAGCGAAACGCACAAGCTGTCAATCAAACCTGTTGCTAACGCTAAGGGGAGGGACCTCGGGGAATGAAGGCATCTGATTGGTCCATTATTTATGTTCTTATCTTGATTTAGACAATTGAAAAATTCAGGATCCTGTGTCGCGGGTTCATACGAACATTTTAAGACAAAAATGACGAGGCCACAGCAGCAGTTACGGAGAGAGGGATGATAAGATCCTAATGTAAGTCAATGGTCACTTCCTGTTTGGCACACAGGTTAGCTATGTCCACTCATATATACGGTCTATGTTCAAATGCATATGAATACATTTTGAAGTCATGTTTTTCATGACAATTCATAAGGTCCATTTGCTATTTTGATTACCATATTTTCCGGACTATAAGCCGCTACTTTTTCCCAGGCTTTAAACCATGCAGCACACAAACAAAGGAGTGGCTAAATTTTGGATTTTTCTTCCATGGCTAGGGGGCGCTCTAACCGGAATTTCAAAAACAAGATAGACGGAGAAGAATATGCTACTTTTTATTTAGCAGATATAACACACATGACAAATTACTAACTGGTCATTATTTTCAAATCCTCACCCGTTCATCATGAAAAGCCCACGAAGGAGTTTGTATGATGCAAGTTTTAAGTTGAAGGCATCGATCTTGCTCCAGGAAGGAAACCGCTGTAGAGCCCTGCACCCGCGGGACCCAACACAAAACAGTGCGGCGCAGGACCATAGATGTATAATAAGAACATTCTGAAAGCGCATTCTGAAAGAACATTCTGAAAGAACATTTTGAAAGAACATTCTGAAAGCTTATTGCGCCGCGGGTGGGAGCGCGACCGCACGACGCGAGCGGGACTAATAATTGTGTCCCGCAGACCTCTACCGTGCAAAAGCTCGGCGTCAGTGGAGATGATTAAAGTGACTTGTGGTTTCACTGCACAGGAGAAATGAAGGTCAATTACCGGTTCTTTTCTGTTTTTTGACCTGTTTTAATCAGCACAGTTGCTGCCGTGTTAAAAGGCACAGTTCGGAAAGAATCTATTCAGGTACATAAATGTACATTTACAGTACAAAATTGTTCTGTATATGCAGTAAATATCTCATTTTTCAACATAGATATCAGCGGCTTATAGCCCGGTTGCAGCTTGTATAACTTTTTTCTTATTTTTTTTTAAATAGAGTGGATGTGGCTTATATACTATATATATTTAAAAATTAAACAAACAGTATTTCATCCAATGTTGTTCTCATTAATGTCTACTCGACCACAATATTATATAATTATTGATAAATGTCAATATATCATCCTTTTTTTTAGTATGGGGATATATCATGATCTCATCACCAGATTGATGACAATGCATATCCTACAGTATAGCATTAAATCTATCTCCATGGAGACAAGCAGGAGAAACCAAAAGTGACATAACAGTGAAGAATGTGTATTTCTTAAGGTATTTTAGGACTGAAAAATGTAATATAATAAAATGAAGACTAAATAGCTATGTTTAATGCAAAACTGTGGAATATTCCAGAGCAAAGCAATTACATCTCCATAACAGGCTGCCCCCTCACTGGAAAAACATACACATACATAGTGCACTTTAAAATCTCATAGGTCAATTTTGCATAATAGTTTTTATCAATAATCATTACAATTTGAAAATTCTTCAGGCCATAATTGTAAAGGTAGAGCAGTATTTTCCACTATATGGCTCATATGGTTTCCCTTTCATTTCCATGTGACCTGTGCTCCTGGTATACTGTTATACTGTTATATGGTTAACGCTACAGCCCGGAGCAGAGCGTTTAACAAGGCCTGCTCCCTCCACTCGCTGCATTTCTATGGAGACATTCAGAATAATGAGGTTACCGTCTGTCAACAGGGGGCAGCGTTCAGTGCAATACAGGAGAGTTTAAAGGGTCTTGTTTTATATTCGGCTCAAGCAGCCTTTTTATAGCTGAGTTTGAGCTGTTTTATGAATGCTGTTTCTTCATCAAAAACACAAATGCTCCACTGTGTTTTTAAAGTCCACCCACTTTCAACAGACATAAATCATTCCATTGCTGAAATTGTGCTCATATATGTATTTCTTGTTAAAGGTTTTGTTTTAACCAGTGTTCCTTATAACACTAAATAAGTTGGAATATGTAGTTCTCAAGTTAGTAGGAATTTACCACAGTTTTAGAGTGGCTTTTTCCAAAACACAGTCAACAGGCTCTCATCCCTAAACATACAGTGGGTTTGCCAACAATAAAATGTTTATATTTTGTGAAAAGAAGAGGTCCATCCATCTTCTCCCACTTAATCCGGCTGGGTCATGGGGGCAGTTTGCTGCCCAATCCTCATAGCACCTGACCCTCCCTATGAACCCCTCTGCAGGTGGTGAACCCACAGGAGGGTGGACAACATGGTCCTTGATGTTAGTTCAGGTGCTGCATGTTTTGGGTTGATGGGGGAAACCGGAGCACCCGGAGGAAACCCATCCAGACACGGGGAGAACATGCAAACTCCACACAGAAAGGCTACAGAGTGTTGCCACTCAGCTACCGTGCCGCCTAAGAAGAGGTCACAAATAAAGTAAATTAATTAATACTGGTTTGATTTAATTGATTGATTCTTAATGTAAAAAAAAAATCATTTTATTTAATGATGAAAAAAGATGACACAACATAACAGACATAGATGGGATAGACACAGAATAAACCAGTAAACCAAACAATATCTTTAGGAGTCATGATTGATGAAGGTCTAAACTGGAGGTCTTGTATAAATTACATTAAAGGGAATATTCTTAAAGCAACCGCTGTTTTGCATAAAGTAAAGTTCACAGTAAATACTGCGACATTACTCACATTGTGTAACTCTATAATTGTACCATATCTTTTGGAAATTTGGAGTCAACATGTAAAACTTACCTTACCTTTTTCTTTTTTTTTCTTTTTTTTAAAGAAAAGGGCCTTGAGAATTATCACCAACAGTCATCATAGAGAGTGCAATGTATTACCTATAAAATGACTCTGGCTCCAAATCACTTTCTGTTCCTCTGTAACTGCTTTTGTCAGGCTGATCTTAAAATGTTGGGTTGAACCTGTGATCATTAAGGGTGTGACGAGACAATTTTCACGAAACAAGACACATCACAAGATCAGATCTACGAGAACGAGACAAGACGAGATTTGTACATAATTTGTGATAAATAGGCAGTGCAATCCATTTTACAATTCTGGCTTCACTATTTTTATTTTATGTAATACTTTGATCATTGTAGTGCAGCTTTTTGGAATTACAACTTCTCAAATTGTATATCTCACCAGCTCTTAACCCTTTTTTGTCCAAGCCCAAAGGTAAATTCAGGGGGAAAAGATCTTGTGTTAGATCTTGTGGTGGTTATTATTTTGTTATTTTGGTGTTATTATTTTTGCTATTTTGTCCCAGTGTAGCTGAGCGCTCACCCCCAGCCAAACCAGCCGTGCGGATAGGAAGAGGCATTACCTTCAACACTGCTCCTGATTGGCTCTTTGGTTGCTATGATACAGAATAGCCGCTATAACTCTCGGCTTCGATGAGCTTCATTTGACTGGAGCCAAACGCTTTGGGTTTACGTATTGCCTTAGTCCATGTCTTTATACAGTCTACGGAGTTTCCAGAGTAACGACCCAAACTAACAATGGCAAAATACCTGTACCTGTGAGCTGTACCGTAACTGTCCGCGTAATGGCGCCCTCAGAATTACCACTGACCGTCGCACACTGTTCCATAAATATTCATGCTTCTCACAGTTAAAGGGCACTGTACATATTGGTGGTGAATTATATATCCATTGAAAAGGTCATCTACCTCAACAGGAGTCCTGTGATGAGTTATAGGCCCCCGCCGCCAAAGAACCCTGCTTCAGCTGTCACTGGACTTTGGTGGTCTCCATGTAAACACACACACTTTTGTCAAGTTAGTGCAAGTTAAGAGTCGTCATCTAAAACAGTTCCATGTTCCGTGTTGAGTTTTAGTTAGTGAAAACTAACTCAAACTAAATAAGCTACATGGACGTTAGGTGCAGAGGGCCTCAGACAATCACTGACCACACATTCTCATTCGTGATTGCAGTTAGACTTAGACAAACATCATTGATCCATGAGGGAATTCTCTGTGTGTTACAATGCAATAACAGAGACATGAGACTGGACCTACAAGACCAACACATGATGAGATTTGGACATTTTTTTCTTATAAATAAATTGCGTAATCCAGTTCCCAATTTTGGCCACACCATTTTTGATTCAGTACATTTTGGGACTGCAGCTTCTCAAAAAATGTAACTCAACAGTAACTAAATTTTTTTATCCAATCCAAAAAAATCTCACAAGATCATTTTCGGCGTGTGTCTTGTGCCAATTTTGTCTTGATTTGTGAGATGATGTAACTGTAAAACAACTAAACTCTTTTCTGATTGATCTGAGTCGCTTTAAAACATGAACATAAAATATATATTCACCTCCCAGTTTTTACATTTGGATACAGTTTAACTGTAACTTTTGTTGTTGTTGTTGTTGTTGTTGTTTAGGCTTTCAATTTAATGTCACTATTTAAATTAAGACCCAAACGATTGTGATTATACATTTTTCCGTAACAGAGCAGACCACATCACTATGCAGAATGACCTGTACATTTATACGATTGTTTTTTAGATATAGATTTGGGTTTGGTGAGCCTGTAGCGCCGGTGTGCAGTCTGGTTGAGAGCTTGAGTGATGGCTCTGGCCTCTGGATGCTCTGCCTTCATTCACACAGAACAGAGGGTGTGTTCTTGTCCCCTCCTCTGCCGCTCGCCTCCTCCTGGTGAATACACAAATGCCCTCCCCCCTGCCCCCCGCCTGTCTGTCAGAGGCTCCCGTCCCTCTAGGGGGCGCCGCTAAGTGACACCGCGCTGTGACGAGACATCGATCAGCCCAATGTTAGGCCCCGACAGCTCTGGTAAACACACAAACAAGCAGAGACGGACCAGAGGCGAGCGGCTTTCAGATGACATCATAATAAGTGGACAGCGGTAACGACAAAACTGGCCATGCCAATTAGGGCTGAGAAAAAGATGCAGCATTTGATAACTGTAAAATGTTTATGATATGATATTGATATTGATATTTTAAAATACTTTTTGACAAAGGTTCAGTTCAAAACAAATATGTGCATGTTTTTATTTCCTAGTAAAACAGGATCAGAATTAACTGGTATTCACATGTGCGCAGTGTAAGAGAATTTAAAGGGGAACTCCGGCACATTTGAAGTTAATGTCCATTGTTAGGGGTGGTTGAATTCTGTCAGAAGCCAAAAAATGGCACAGATCAGTGTTGCCTCAGCAGAGATCTCACTGTGTCAGTGAGTCTGTCAAGGCAACAAACTACTGTAGTGATGGGGGCAAGTTCTGAACTTCCATGTAAAACGCCAATTTGCACAGAAGAAGCTTAACACCACTTTAACCCATCTTACAACAGCCACGAGTCTAACAAACAAAATGCTCTGCGTGGTTCACTCATTAGTGTCTGGAAACATTATAAAATAACTTTATAAATAACTTTAAGCAGCCTTAGCATTAGCTTGTTGATTTTCCACTGCACATGTGAAAGCCTAAAAGACTCAATTGCCGATGTCGATTCTAATTCCATTTATTTACGATGAATTATATTTTTTGAAAAACGCTAACTTTCAGTTTCTCTTCTTCTTCACAGTCAGTAGGTGATTCTCTCTTGTTGCTTCTGGCGGCTCGAGCCGCTCGCTGCTGCTGCAGTCGGCCATCGAGTCTTTTGGGCTTTGGCCTGTGCAGTGGGAAATCTACAAAGGTAAGTGTAAGTCTGCTTATAAAGTTGTTTTACATTTCCAGACACTAATGAGTGAACCAGCGTTTTGTTTGTTAGATTCGTGGCTGTTGTAAGATGGGTTAAAGTGGTGCTAAGCTTCAGTGTGAAGCAAATTGATGTTTTACATGGAAGTCAAGACCTTGCCCCAATCACTGTGATCACTGTGTTGATAGGCTCACTACCACAGTGAGATGTCCACTGAGGAAACACTGATCTGTGCCATTTTTTGGCTTCTGACAGAATTCCACCACCTCTAGCAACGGACTTTAGCTTCAAACATGCCGGAGTTCCCCTTTGAGTCATTTATCCTCCACGTACATCTCTCAGTTTAACATGGACTCACAAGAGCTATATGTTCTTCTTGAACACTCAAAGATCACAATATATTCTCTTTTGAAATCATACTATCTTGACTTTTCAAGTCCCCCCCGGCCCGTATTATTAATGCTAAATAAAATTCTCCTGCTTAAGACGTCCAGCCTTTTACTTCCCCCCTTTCTTGGACAAGCTGAAAACTTCTACAACACATAGTTTTCCTCAAATACAGGTAAAAGTCACCTCCTCCTCCACAAAGTGCTGCATGTTTTGTCCTCTCCTCTTTGTCATTTACTTTCTGCCAATTCACAAACTCTCACTTTCTATCTGCCCCCAGGAAAACAGCGCTGTCCAATATCACCCGACCGATTGGCCCTGAATTGGGTTAAATAATTTATCTGATGGAAAAGATAATTAATGTAGGAAGTGGATTGCCAGTGTGGTACAGGAGATGTGTAAAAAGGCCAGCACAGGTGGAGCGGAGAATAGCTAATCTAAAGCTTATAAAAGATTTAAGATGCAGAGACGATGGGAATGACAATGTGTCCCAAACCAGGAGCAAATTAAAGATGGCATTTAGCGTGATGTCCATTTACCCGCCCACTGCAGCTGATCAATGCTAACAGGAAGAACTATATATAGACTGCTGCCACTTTATTAGCAAAAGGCTGAGGAGCAGTGGCACTGATTTTGATTTTTTAAAAATTTTAAAAAGGTGAATAATGCTTTTTTTTTTTACAAACACATATTGTGCTCTGTTTTATAGTTATAATCTATGACAACCATGGATCAGTATGACATATTAAATCACAATATTAATCTAAAACAACTTAATCAAAGAAACAAGTGCACTGACTTCTGCATTAGAAAACTGTGGAAAACAAAGCAGCGCATGCCGCACATTAGAGCAGAGCTGTTTTTTTCATTTGGATGGAAATGATGATGCAACATTGCTGAATCCTACATGTATCACTGATTAAAAAATTGGAAAAGGAAAAAATGTGACCAAATGTGTACCAGTGGCGATCTGGAATATGGCGTCATGAAAAGTGATTAAAGATTCCTCAAACATGCACAAATCAGTCCAAATACAACTTTGAGAGGGTCAGAAGAGGAACAGCTATGACAGGGTTAAAAGCTCTGAAAAGTCCATTTTGCTGAATAGATCTGCTTTAGAAATAGGGAAAAACAATTCTATGGGTTTTTATTATTAACACATAACATATTTACATGGACCATGTAACTGTTTATTGTTTTGAAAATGCTATAGTCGCCATTGAATATTTTTAATTTGCTTCAGTTTCATTTTGGACGCTTTGAGTTCCAGGTCCCATTGCTCCCCTAAGTCACTCTCCCTTCAGATCACAACACAAACAGCGTAAATCAAGCTAATGAAACCACTGCACATCACATCAGGTTTGTGAACTTGTAGTTTTCAGTTTTTGTTTCTTATTCTTTTATATTTATGACAAACATCTGTGCAGGAGCCCTGGTCGAGTCTTGTTTTTGTCTTGGTTTAGTCCTGGTTTAGTCCTGGTTTAGTCTTGTTTGTGTCCTTCTGCTTAGTTCTGGTTTAGTCCTGGTTTAGTCTCATTTTAGTCCTTCTGGTTTAGTCCTGGTTTAATCTTATTAAATCCTTGTTAAATCCTTGTTTAGTCCTGGTTTAGTCTTGTTTGTGTCCTGCTTAGTTCTGGTTTAGTCCTAGTTTAGTATCATTTTAGTCCTTCTAGTTTAGTCCTGGTTTAGTCCTAGTGTAGTCCTGGTCTATAATCCTCCTTTAGTCCTGGTTTATTCCTAGTCTATAGTCTCGCGTTAGTCATTCTTTAGTCCTTGTTTAGTTCTGACTTGGCCTTGTTCGGCTCCAATTCAAATGGAGTATAATTTGATATTCCCCAGCAGGTTGTGCAGACCTCACTAGTATTCTCACATTTGCGTGTGTTCACTCCATCCTTGTTAACACAGAGCCTAATTAGAGATTAAACACATGTATGCAGATGCTCGGAGCTGGGTCCCTGTTGAATTACGCCCACACTCTTATTTAAAGCGTTTTAACAGAGCCCACTGAAGCATGTCCGTGATCTCCCAGCAGGGCGGCAGTCTGGAGCCTCACGTTGCTGTCAGTGCAAACCTGCTCAGATCTGATGGTTTTTAGAAAGTTACATCAAACTCCTCTCGTCTCAGCTCCTAACCAACTGGAAACTGCCTTCCTCTGCTTCTACTTCTACTCACTGTGTTCAATTTAGTGTTTTCATAATACAATTTCAGAGTGTGGCTGCAGACCTGCACCCAGAGAACCCCGACCTGCAGACCTGCGTCAGGATGCACCTCCACCTTGTCCCTCACCATTTTTCACCAGTTTACTCTTTATAAGCAAATTACAGTTTTTAATCCCTTTTTACCTTTGTTCCTTCTGTTAAATATTAAAAGCTTATTCCAATACTTGCACTTTTTAATCAATTTTTTACATTTAATCCCGAATACATTTCTAAAAGTGTCCAAATCTGATAGTATCTGTGTTGTCTCTTGTCAGTTGTCACAAACATAACACAACTGTCAACCTGTAGCCCACATTTGTGTCTATATATAACAGACATTTTGTGCGTGTGGGCTGCCATAGCCCTTGAGTCTGGTTAAGATTAAGCATAGATCTGTAGCGGTTCAGTTTAGGAAAAGTCTTTGGGTTTGTGTGAGTGTAAAACTATGTCAGCGTTTGTACCGTTATGTAGAAACCAGCGGACTTGAAACAGTGGACTCTGGTGCACTTTTGGCTGCTGTTTGTTTGGGGCCTGTGGATGGAGGCGAGTCATACGAGGATCCTCTGGGTGGAGGTCTGTGGCCAGAGTCCTCTCATAATTTCAAACTCAATTTTCATACTAAGACTTGAAACTCAGTACAGATACCATGACTATGATACGATTTCTCTGACAAATTTGTGTTATGTTTTAATAATAGGATTCTCTTTAAAGTTATGTATTTATTTTGTTACAAAACGACAAAAATACAGTAAAATATTATGCATAATGTAGCAAATACGTTTTGTAAATGGACACGCCTGAAGTCGTCCTATTTTCCTCTTCTTGTATTCAAACGAATACAATAATCACACAGTTTTTATTCAGAATAAGAGAACATATTGTTTGTGAAGGAAATAATGTTACTTCTGAACAGTCTAACAGCCCTAATCTGTATTAAACATTATTAGCCTATATAATGTTGTGATGTCATCTTTTAACACTTATATCATTTAAACAACATCTCCCAGCTCCTACTACTGCCCCAAATGTTTTACACATACAAATGAAACCAGGGTTGTCAAAAGGATCAAAAATCAGATACTAATCGATACTAAAACTAGTACTGAAACTATATTTACTCATTTAAACAGGTGTTACTGGTTTTGATCTTGAGCTGTATCAGAACAAGTATAAGAGCACACAGACTAGTACACGGCCATGGAGCACTGTGGAACCTACTGCACCACTGAGGATTACACACATATAAGACCACATGGGAACAGAAAAGGAAGCACTATCATTTAATGTGGAAAATCTATATAAAGATATTATCATTGTGGTATCAGAATCAGTGTTGAATATTGAGTTTATTGCTTAGTATTGAAATCAAGTGTGAAATAGTGTGTGAAGTGTAATAAATCTTATTACTTCCATTTAAAAGACCTAAGCACTCAATATTTTCTGATTTGATTCTTCGCTCAGTGGTTTCTCTCTTTGAGCCTGTCAGGGTTCCCTCTCCAGATGGGAAAGTTTCATTGTGTTTTCACTCATTCTCTATTTATTTATTTATTGGTGTAAAGCGCTGGCTCCCAGAGGAGAGCACACAGCTGTTGTGATTTGGCTCAGCTCCAGTGAGACACATGTGGAGGATCCCTGTCACTGTCAGTCCCCATTGAGCAGAATTAATGAGTGATTTATGCTCCGTGTTCACTCAGACAGGCCAGAACACAGGCACAGCACTTACATGAGTGTTCTATTAGAATGGGACTTTAAATCCAGCCTTCCGATATCACAAAAGTACTTTAATGTTTCAAAAGCAAAAGTTTTTCCTGTTTAGTTTCAAACAAAAGATGAACTAAAGGTTAAGCAAAGCCAGAGCTGCTCTAATGTTATCTGGCGGTAATCCAGAGGCCCTGTGTACTGCAGATGCATTATCACAAGCGTGGGAAAGAGTGGGAATGTGTAATATTTACTTACGCCACAAGGGGGCGTCAGTAAATATTACACATTCGCACATACACGTGATTATCCTCACGTGATTATCCTATCCTGATAATTATTGACTCCTCATTAATTCATGAAGCAAACCTGGTGTTTTTGTCCTGGTTCTAAGCCCTCAGCTCCACACCAGACTGAAGGGATCTTGTCTTTTAATGAAACACCATCAGTGTGACTGACAGGTGCGACTCACCTGTCCGTTCTTCTTCAGGTCGGCCCACATGCTGGTGCCGTCGCCCCCTCTCATCAGGACGTGGTAGGTGAAGTAGTAGATGCCTGGCAGAGGGCAGGTGAACTTCCCCGTGCTCGGCTCATAGTAGTTTCCCACATTCGTCACAACGTCATCAAACTTCAGGACCTCACTGCCCTCATGCTGCTTCCTCAGCCCGGCGTAGAAGGCGATTTTGGGGCTGTACACAGATTGGCCATAGCCCCCAGCTCCGGGCCCGGGAGGACCGGGCGGGCCAGGTTTACCAGGGTCTCCAGGGGGTCCTTTGGGTCCTGGAGGTCCTGGGAGTCCTGGACTGCCTCTGTAGCCTTGTTTGGCTCTGCGGTTGGAATAGTCCGGGGGCAGGGGTGAGACGGCCGTGAGCTCCCCCTGTGGTGGAGTGAAGCTATCACACACCATCTTACAGCTGCCCAACATCTCGTAGTGAGTGCCCCCCGCCCCACTGCCCCCCGCCTTGGTGGTGTGCACCAGCAGAGGGATGGCCACCAGCAGCACCAGCACCATGGCCACGCCCACCGCCGCCCCGATCACACGCTTCCTTCGGCTGATGCGAGATGCGGCCAGCGTGAGGAAGTCCTCCTCGCCTTTCGCTGGGACACTTGTACCGGCCAGGCTGAAGTCTGAGGGCAGAGACTACACGACAGGAAATCAGTTTATGAGTGTTTAAGGATTCAGTTTAGGAAGGACTCTGCTGCTCTCAGGGGGATCAGGAGACGGCTAACGAGAATTCACTATGAGGCTTTTCCATTTGGTTTGTATCCGTACAGTTCACTTTCATCAAGAGCACCAAATCCACTATTTTAATAAAGCAAACTAAGCCTTGCTGTTCCTTCCACAGAGCATCCCAGTGAGCCCAGCCTGTGTTTGGCCTGTGTGTGTGAGGAGGAGCTGAAGCAGAGCGCTGTCAGGTGGGGTCATTCCCACAGGAGTCCATCTCAGCCGCACATACAGACAAACAGAGCGCCCACAGCCAGGGGAAGTGCTCCTGCCAGTACCTGTTCGCTCCTCTGGCTCTTCTCCTGTCAGCACCTGTCTGCTCCTCTGGTTCTGCTCCTGTCTGCTCTTGTCTGCACCTGCCTGCTCCTGTCTCTGGCCTGCGAGTCAGTGATGCTCGTTTTGTTTTGGAGGAAAGATTTACTTCAGTCCACTCTTCTTTATGCTCGAGGAGTCTTCAGCAAGACAGAGAGTGTATTTTTATCGTCCATTTCGTAGAAGAATCCTCTTAACGTAGATTCACGACTGACATTGCCCAAAGTATCTAAAACAGAACAAAGAAAAGGACAAAATAAAACATCGCAGGTTTTAGTTCTATACATTATATTAAATTCAATCTGTATTAAAAACATTGTATCATCCATAGTTTCTTGGAGAAATAACATAAGATAAGGTAATTATAATAAAGTAATAAAACATTTAATTGTAACAATGTATTAATGAAATTTAAAATGTGCATGTGACAAGAATTACACAAAAATCTGATATTTTTGTGCAGAAATGTAAGCCTTAAAATTATATATTTGTATGTAGAAATTTAGACCTTCAAACTACAGCTATAAACTAAAACTATAATTTAAAAATCTAAAATATTTTACTTTTTTATCTGATGGTCTATTTATGAGTAGCCAACAAAATTCGGTTAAAAAGTTGTAAAAGTAGCTTAGAAAATTCTTATTTTCTTAATGTAATTATTGTATTATTACCTTGCTACTTCAAATTGCGCAAATAGCGTCTTCAAAGTTTCTATTTTGTCCAATTTGTGCAAAACATGTTTACGCAAAATAAAAATACCAAATCGACTTACTCCGCCACACTGTTGGTTGTCGCTTTTCCGTTTTATCCACGGCTTCTGGAGGAATCGCGGCGGGAAAACTCTCTCCAAATGCGCGTAAAATCCACGATGCTCCGAAGTCCGCTTGTTGCTCTTCCAAAGTCTGGTTAACGCCGGGATTAAAAACTTACTCAGCCATAACTCTTTGCGCGTCCGCTCCTCTCCAAATAAACCGAGTGATCGCGCGCACTCGGACTGCCTTCGAAGTTACGGTGAGGAAAAGCGCACGTTTCTTCTTCTAGATTTGCATCCCAAGTGCTATTTTCCGTCTCTATCCTGTCACCGTTCTCTCCGCGCGGTGCAACAGTTCGTTCACTTGTTGTGTCCATTCACCGAGTCGCTCTCCTCGCTGCGCCTGCCTCCAGCTCCTCTGCCCCCGCCCTTCTGCGCCAGCCAACCCCTCTCCGCCCGGTCCCTGCCCCTGCTCCCTGCTCCCTGCTCCCTGCTCCCTGGTCTCTGGTCTCTGGTCTCTGCTCTCTAGTCCCTGGTCTCTGGTCCCTGGTCCCTGGTCCCTGGTCCCTGGTCTCTGGTCCCTGGTCCCTGGTCCCTGGTCCCGGGTTTCTGGTCCCTGGTCTTGGGACTGGCCTTTCAAATCAAAAGCCCGCACATCAGTCAAAGTGAGTGTTTTTGTTGATGTTTTGTTTGTTTGTTTGTTTGTTTGTTTTTTGGTGGAGTTTAAATTTTGACCATGTCTTGAATTTGAATCGACATCTTCTCATGGCATATTAACTGATCACTGACTCTGTACAGCAACCCCCACACACTCTTCAAATGAGCAATAGAATTTACTTAGCCTGTAGTATTATTATCATTATTATGATTATGATTATGATTATGATTATGATTATGATTATTATTAGTAGTAGTAGTAGTAGTAGTAGTAGTAGTAGTAGTAGTAGTAGTATTTATTAATGAATTGAATGTAATATAGCTTATAGGCCACACTTTTCCTGAACGTACAGGCTTATCTAAAACGTAACTCTGAATGTCTTCAATAGAATCGGTAATAGGCTCTAACTATAATATTGTATTGGTCTGAAGTGGTGCTTACAAAAAGTTCTTTATGGAGCTCAGCAGCTCAATTTATTTCATTTTTTTCCATAGACTAAGAAAAAAAAAAGAATGCTGAAAGTTTGAAAAGCTCAAGGCTAATCAGCTGCGTGGTGTCTGATCTATGTCTGGTAATCTGGCCTTTAAAATCTGTTCTGAAACATTATAAATTAGTACGAGAGCGTGAGACATCATTTTCACACATGAATCCTTCACCACAGAGTCCAGACCTTAACCCCACTGAGAATCTTTGCTGCAGATGCTTTGCACAGCGGTCAGACTCGACCATCATCAATGCAAGATCTTGGTGAAGAATTAAGGTCTGGACTATGTGGTGGCCAATCCATGTGTGAAAATGATGTCTCATGTCTCTTTCACAATTTGAGCCTGATGAATCCTGGCATTGGCATCTTGGAATGTGTCCATGCCGTCAGATAAGAAAAAATCCATTGATGGACTAACCCGGTCATTCAGTATACTCAGGTTGAGCTGGGCTCGTTCTTTGAGCACACACTGCTGCTGAACCTGGACCTGACCAACTGCAGCAACCTCCTGCCAAACAGGAAGTTCGCATACGGGCATTTCCGGCTCCTTCTGACCCTGGCTCCCATTGACTTCTATTGGAATATTGTGGCCCCGCTCTCTGTCACTGCTGCTGTGGCCTCATCATTTTGGTCTTACTTTTTCCTATTTTGTCCATCAAAAAAAAATCCTGTGTCTAACATAGAGCCTGGCTTCAGATTTGCTCCCGGAAGCGTTAGCATCACAGGCTTCATGAACGCTGTGGGTGACGTCAGACTTGCTTAGTCCACTTTTTTATACAGTCTATGTTCCGCACGTAAACTCTGCGATGTTTTTGAACTCTTAATATTCTAGTCTAGAATAGAAAATGTACTTCCAGAGCCAGAGTGGTCACTGTTGAGCTTCACAGAGGACAGTTTAGATTTACAGTTTCCATTTTAAAATAAAGTTAAATTAATGAAAGCAATGCAGTGGACTCAGTGCTCACCTCTGCATGTACCAAAGTGGGAATCTTGTTTGAATTTAGTCTTCTCAGTCTGTATTTCAGAGGTCTCGAACCTGTAGCTTGGGAGATATCAGTAGTTCTCCACTCCTTCCAAGTAGCTCGCCCAAGGATTTCGGATTTATACCATTGTGCTGTATTGAAGGATCTGGTGAAGTACATGCCTGTTACCACTGTAAACGTTTCATTTTAAAGCCCAATTTTGCGCCACTAATAAATGGACAAAGGTTTTGTTTTATGGGCATGTAACTGTACCCAAAGGCTCGTCCTCTTTCTTATAATCATCTCAAATTCTCACAGCCACTAAAATGAGGAGCTCTCTGGCATTTTTGTTTCTTTAAAGGCAGCTCACTGGAGGAGAAGGGTTGGAGACCCCTACTGTGTTTGATCAGTTTTGCCTCGTGGAGATAGCCCAGTCTCTCTAATAAGGCCTGTGTGCAGCTAAAGTAAGTCTGCAGTTTTAGAATGGATAAATCACTCAACATACTGTGCATTTGATCATCACAGGAATGAATGATGAAAGTAGGACTGCCCACTTCATCATGACCAAATCAAGATCGAAATTTTAATCACAGAATTCATTAACTCATTTCAGATGCTGCGACTATTTAAAGGACCCATAATCCCACTATGTTCTGATCTTTGCTCTAGTGCAGTTTCCTCATCACAAACAGACCTGGAGTTGTGTTTCATTCACACATGTTTAACACACAAACCTGCACATTTAGTCCTTTAGTTTTTCTCTCAAACAGAAAACACTCCACCTTGTGATGCCATGTGGTAATACAGGAAGTGCTCCATTGTGTTTTTAAGTTCCACACACCTTCACTTGAACCATTTGGATGATTTCAGCTCAAGTTCCAAGCTGAACTAAAGGTAAAAGGAGTTGTTATGTATTGTATTCTGTCCTATAATGTCAAACCACTGACCTACAAACACGTTCTTAAAGGTGCACTATGTAACTTTTTGGTTGGGGGTCTGTCACCTGCTTGTTTCTATGGATATGTCACTGCTCTGCTTGAATGTTCCACACTATGGTATTAAACAGCTCTAGTTTACATTTATTCAATTACAGGTGGTTTTAGAGCTCAAAAATACCTTGAAAAACAAACATTCTGACTGTGAGCGGGGTCGCCTTTCCACAGAGCTGACCTGTAGCTTGGACTGGTTTGGTCTCCATGAAGATAGAATAGTTTAATGCCACACTGTGAAACATTCCAGAGAAAGGAATCAATCAATCAATCAAACTTTATGTATAGTCATGGAGAAAAGCATTTGACAGAATCTCTATCAGAAAAGTTACACAATGCACCTTTAAATGACTCAATTCTTGTAGTTCAGAAGTTCAAAATTCATTTTCTCAAAAGTGAATGCTCTGCACTGTGGACTGAATCCTGAATTTGAACTAAAAATAATAATTTGATCATATTTTTTCAACTCATTAGCAGAATTTCTTCACATTCTGTTCACATTCACATTGATCGAAGTCACAAGAAAATAAACATCAAATAAAATGTCTTTTTTACTGTCAAAATGGGCGGCTGTGTTGCCATGGTTGCAGTTTAAGTTAAAAGTACAAAAGTCTCAGCAGGTGAGGAGGGAGGTGGACTTCACAGAGGATTCAGACATCAGGAAGAGGGAAGTTTAAAAGAGATTGTGAGGAAGAAGAGAGTGGAGAGGAAAGAGACAGAGCAGAAGAGAGAAAGGAGACAGTGAAAGAGAGAGAAGGGGGGAGGAGAGAGTGAAGAGAGACAGGAAACAGTGAGAGAGAGACTCTCACACAAGAGTGAGAGGAGAGAGAACAGAAGAGAGGAGACAGTGAGAGAGAGTACAGAAGAGAGAGAGAAAAGGAGAGGAAAGCACAGATAGAGAAGAGATAAATGAGACACGTTGAAAGAGAGATACAGTGCAGAAGAGGGGAGAAGAAAGAGAGGAGAGAGTGAAAGAGAGAGAGACTACAGAAGAGACAGAGAGAAGAGGGAGAGGAGTGAGAGAACAGAAGATGGGGAGGAGAGAGTGGACAGAAGAGAAACAGGAGACAGTGAAAGAGAGTACAGAAGAGAGAGAGAAAAGGGGGAGGAAAGCAGAGAGAGACAAGAGACAGTGAAAGAGAGAGAGTACAGAAGAGGGAGAGAAAAGAGGGAGGAGGGGAGAGAGCGAGCAGGTCCAAAAGAGAGACAGGAGAGAGTGAAAGAGAGTACAGAAGGTAGACAGGAGAAGAGAGGAACAAAGTACAGAAGACAGACAGGAGAGACTGAAAGAGAGAGAGACAGGAGACAGTGAGAGTGAAAGAGTACAGAAGAGGGGAGGAAATAAGGAAGGAGGGGGACGAGGGAGAAAAGAGTTGGTGGTAAGAGAGAGAGAGTGATCAGAGGAGTGAAAAACACAGAAAATAGAGAGGTGGTGGGTAAGGAGAGAGAGACAGAGGAAAAGGGAGAAGGAGAGAGAGGCTAGTATGAAAGGGGAGAGAGGCAGAGAGGGAAAGAGGAGGAGAGGGCAAAAGGGAAGAGAGAGGGTTCTAAGAAAGGAGACCAAGAGAGGAAAAAAGGGAAGAGAGAAGAGAAGGAAGAGGGGGAAAGAGGAATGCGAGGGGACAGAGACACAGAAGGAGTGAGGCAAGAGAGATAGAGAAGAGCTAACGGGAAATAGAAGAGAGAGACAGTGAGGGACTGAGAAGAGAGGGTGATAGGGGAGAGAGAAAAGAGAGAGCGACAGGGAAAGAGGGATGCAGTAGAGAGAGAGAGAGAGAGAGAAAGAAAGAAGATGAGAGTGTTTGTGAGAGCGCTGCCTTCAGATTCTCTTACAGATGACAGATGGACTGATGCTCTTCACAATCCTGTTCTGTTTATTTCACTTGAACAATAAAAGACAAAAAGTGTGAGGATCATGTATCAAAATTATTGTTGTTTTAGGCCAGGAATATCTTGTAATCTCTTAATCTGAGTTTTGTTTTAACACAATCTGAACATAAAGAACTGATTGAGCTGGAACTACAACAGATGATCTGATTTGTGCTGTTAAACAGGTCACAAGCTGCAGTTTCTCAGTGACTCTCACCCTTTTGTTGAAAATCTAACTTTTTTTTATGGTAACTGCTGAACTTTGGTTGTGGTCTTGGGAAACGGTCACATTTTTCACTGTAAACCCAAATATGTTTTCAGAACCCAGAAAATTCGATTGCCTCAATTATTGTAAGTTTATGAATTTAAAAGTCATTATTTTCCAGAATTTAACAGATTGGATGGCTCGCTGCTTGTACCTGTGGATAACATCTGAATTAAAAGTGCTTATTTAAGTCAACTCAAATATTTGCAGTTAAGTTTTCTGTTCAGTCTCAAAATTGGGAATAAATTCACTTATTTGGTGAAGCACTTTGGAATTGTATTGTATTTTAGTATGTCCTATATAAACTAAGTTTATTTTTAAATCATCTCATCTGTTTGAAATAAAAGAAATAACTTTATCATTCTCAGTCTTTAATTACTTAAATCTACTAAGTTGTACCTGATCTGTGTTATTAAGTTACGCACCCACAGCCACACCCTGAACCAAAAACTATTAGTGACTCAAAAACTACAGTATCAATAATCCTCAGTCTCACTTCTGTTTATACTTTCAGGTTATTTACACAAACCCACTTCAGTGAAGCCGGTGAAGCATCGGTCTCAGGCATAGACTGAAAAGAAGTGGACTACACTGCAAAAAAGGCCAATCAAAAAATAAGAAAAAAATACCAGTTTTGAGGTAAAAATGCCCTATTTTAAGTGAAATTTTCTGCCAGTGCAGTAAGAAATTTTCCCTTACCAAGTTTTCTTAAAACAAGACGAAATACGAATCTTGTTCTAAGCAGAAAACACGAATTTCAAGTGTTTATGGCAAGATTTTTCACCTTATTGGTTTGAGAAGGAAGTTAAAGAGGCTTAACCTGGACTGAGTTAATATAAAAAGTGCTTAAAATAAGTTATAATATCGAGATAAGATAAATCAGGATGAATATCTTGAAACAAGTAAAAAAAAAATCTCCTTTTATTAAGTAAAAAATCTTAAAATTGATCTTTTGAAGGTGAATCTGCTTAATTCAAGTCAGTTTAACTATGCTAGAAAATCCTTTTTTGTAGTGTAAGAGAGTGTGACGTCACCCATAGTGTTCGACTCCAGTCCAATGAAGCTCATCGAGGCAATTACAGAAGTGAATTTGTAGCCTGTTTCATATTAGGAAAAGGAAATGGTTTTACGAGCAAAATTAGGAGCCGGACTGCAGCAGTTACAGAGAGGGGAGTGAAGAATAAACGAGTGTAGAATAAAGGAGTGTGGAGTAAAGGAGTGTAGAGTAAAGGAGTGCAGAGTAAAGGAGTGTAGAATAAAGGAGTGTGGAGTAAAGGAGTGTGGAGTAAAGGAGTGTAGAGTAAAGGAGTGTAGAGTAAAGGAGTGTAGAGTAAAGGAGTGTGGAGTAAAGGAGTGTAGAATAAAGGAGTTTTTTTTTCCCTTTATTTACCCAGGAAAGTACCACTGAGATCACTAATCTCTTTTTCAAGGGAGTCCTTCCATGCACACACCACTTTCACACTAGGCAATGTGGGTGAAGTGTCTTGCCTGAGGACACAACGACAGTTTTTGCCCCTGTGGCACCTGGAATTCCCAGTGTCTCCCATCCAAGTACTAACCAGGCCCGGCCCTGCTGAGCTTCTGAGATCTGACGGGATCAGGCTTTGACAAACCGGTATGGCCTACACAGGAGTGTAGAGTAAAGGAGTGTAGAATAAAAGAGTGTAAAGTAAAGGAGTGTGGAGTAAAGGAGTGTAGAAGAAAGGAGTGTGGAGTAAAGGAGTGTAGAATAAAGGAGTGTGGTGTAAAGGAGTGTAGACCAGAGGAGTGTGGAGTAAAGGAGTGTAGAATAAAAGAGTGTAAAGTAAAGGAGTGTGGAATAAAGGAGTGTGGAGTAAAGGAGTGTAGACCAGAGGAGTGTAAAGTAAAGGAGTGTAGAGTAAAGGAGTGTAGAGTAAAGGAGTGTGGAGTAAATGAGTGCAGAGTAAAGGAGTGTAGAGTAAAGGAGTGTGGAGTAAAGGAGTTCAGATCAGAGGAGTGTAGAACAGAGGAGTGTAGAGTAGAGGACTATAAAATAAAGGAGTGCAGAGTACAGCAGTGTAGAATAAAGGAGTGTGGAGTAAAGGAGTGTAGAATAAAGGAGTGTAGAGTAGAGGACTATAAAATAAAGGAGTGCAGAGTACAGCAGTGTAGAATAAAGGAGTGTGGAGTAAAGGAGTGTAGAATAAAGGAGTGTGGAGTAAAGGAGTGTAGAGTAAAGGAGTGTGGAATAAAGGAGTGTAGAGTAAAGGAGTGTGGAGTAAAGGAGTGTAGAGTAAAGGAGTGTAGAGTAAAGGAGAGTGGAATAAAGGAGTGTAGAGTAAAGGAGTGTGGAGTAAAGGAGTGTAGAGCAGAGGAGTGTAAAGTAAAGGAGTGTGGAATAAAGGAGTGTGGAGTAAAGGAGTGTAGAGTAAAGGAGTGCAGAGTAAAGGAGTGTAGAGTAAAGGAGTGTAGAGCAGAGGAGTGTAAAGTAAAGGAGTGTGGAATAAAGAAGTGTGGAGTAAAGGAGTGTGGAGTAAAGGAGTGCAGAGAAAAGGAGTGTAGAGTAAAGGAGTGTAGAGTAAAGGAGTGCAGAGTAAAGGAGTGTGGAGTAAAGGAGTGTGGAGTAAAGGAGTGTAGAGTAAAGGAGTGTAGAGTAAAGGAGTGTGGAGTAAAGGAGTGTAGAGTAAAGGAGTGCAGAGTAAAGGAGTGTAGAGTAAAGGAGTGTAGAGTAAAGGAGTGTGGAGTAAAGGAGTGTAGAGTAAAGGAGTGTAGAGTAAAGGAGTGCAGAGTAAAGGAGAGTGGAATAAAGGAGTGTAGAGTAAAGGAGTGTGGAGTAAAGGAGTGTAGAGTAAAGGAGTGTAGAGTAAAGGAGTGTGGAGTAAAGGAGTGTAGAGTAAAGGAGTGTAGAGTAAAGGAGTGTAGAGTAAAGGAGTGTAGAGTAAAGGAGTGTGGAGTAAAGGAGTGTGGAGTAAAGGAGTGCAGAGTAAAGGAGTGCAGAGTAAAGGAGTGTAGAGTAAAGGAGTGTAGAGTAAAGGAGTGCAGAGTAAAGGAGAGTGGAATAAAGGAGTGTAGAGTAAAGGAGTGTGGAGTAAAGGAGTGTAGAGTAAAGGAGTGTAGAGTAAAGGAGTGTAGAGTAAAGGAGTGTAGAGTAAAGGAGTGTAGAGTAAAGGAGTGTAGAGCAGAGGAGTGTAAAGTAAAGGAGTGTGGAGTAAAGGAGTGTATAGTAAAGGAGTGTAGAGTAAAGGAGTGCAGAGTAAAGGAGAGTGGAATAAAGAAGTGTAGAGTAAAGGAGTGTGGAGTAAAGGAGTGCAGAGTAAAGGAGTGTAGAGTAAAGGAGTGTGGAGTAAAGGAGTGTAGAGTAAAGGAGTGTAGAGTAAAGGAGTGTAGAGTAAAGGAGTGTAGAGTAAAGGAGTGTGGAGTAAAGGAGTGTAGAGTAAAGGAGTGTAGAGTAAAGGAGTGTGGAATAAAGGAGTGTAGAGTAAAGGAGTGTAGAGTAAAGGAGTGTAGAGTAAAGGAGAGTGGAATAAAGGAGTGTAGAGTAAAGGAGTGTAGAGTAAAGGAGAGTGGAATAAAGGAGTGTAGAGTAAAGGAGTGCAGAGTAAAGGAGAGTGGAATAAAGGAGTGTAGAGTAAAGGAGTGTAGAGTAAAGGAGTGTAGAGTAAAGGAGTGTGGAGTAAAGGAGTGGAGAGTAAAGGAGTGGAGAGTAAAGGAGTGTAGAGTAAAGGAGTGTAGACCAGAGGAGTGTAAAGTAAAGGAGTGTAGAGTAAAGGAGTGTAGAGTAAAGGAGTGTGGAGTAAATGAGTGCAGAGTAAAGGAGTGTAGAGTAAAGGAGTGTGGAGTAAAGGAGTGTAGAGTAAAGTAGTGTAGAGTAAAGGAGTGTAGAGTAAAGGAGTGTGGAGTAAAGGAGTGTGGAGTAAAGGAGTGTAGAGTAAAGGAGTGTAGAGTAAAGGAGTGTAGAGTAAAGGAGTGTAGAGTAAAGGAGTGTGGAGTAAAGGAGTGGAGAGTAAAGGAGTGTAGAGTAAAGGAGTGTAGAATAAAGGAGTGTAGAATAAAGGAGTGTAGAATAAAGGAGTGTGGAGTAAAGGAGTGTAGAATAAAGGAGTGTAGAGTAAAGGAGTGTAGAGTAAAGGAGTGTAGAGTAAAGGAGTGTAGAGTAAAGGAGTGTAGAGTAAAGGAGTGTAGAATAAAGGAGTGTGGAGTAAAGGAGTGTAGAATAAAGGAGTGTAGAGTAAAGGAGTGTAGAGTAAAGGAGTGTAGAGTAAAGGAGTGTAGAGTAAAGGAGTGTAGAGTAAAGGAGTGTAGAGTAAAGGAGTGTAGAATAAAGGAGTGTGGAGTAAAGGAGTGTAGAATAAAGGAGTGTGGAGTAAAGGAGTGTAGAGTAAAGGAGTGTGGAGTAAAGGAGTGTAGAGTAAAGGAGTGTGGAGTAAAGGAGTGTAGAGTAAAGGAGTGTGGAGTAAAGGAGTGCAGAGTAAAGGAGTGTAGAGTAAAGGAGTGTAGAGTAAAGGAGTGTAGAGTAAAGGAGTGTGGAGTAAAGGAGTGTAGAGTAAAGGAGTGTAGAATAAAGGAGTGTGTTGTAAAGGATTGCGGAGTAAAGGAGTGTAGACTAAAGGAGTGTAGAATAAAGGAGTGTAGAGTAAAGGAGTGTAGAGTAAAGGAGTGTAGAGTAAAGGAGTGTAGAGTAAAGGAGTGTAGAGTAAAGGAGTGTAGAGTAAAGGAGTGTAGAGTAAAGGAGTGTAGAGTAAAGGAGTGTAGAGTAAAGGAGTGTAGAGTAAAGGAGTGTAGAGTAAAGGAGTGTGGAGTAAAGGAGTGTAGAGTAAAGGAGTGTGGAGTAAAGGAGTGTAGAGTAAAGGAGTGTAGAGTAAAGGAGTGTAGAGTAAAGGAGTGTAAAGTAAAGGAGTGTGGAGTAAAGGCGTGTGGAGTAAAGGAGTGTAGAGTAAAGGAGTGTAGAGTAAAGGAGTGTAGAGTAAAGGAGTGTGGAGTAAACGAGTGCAGAGTAAAGGAGTGTAGAGTAAACGAGTGCAGAGTAAAGGAGTGTGGAGTAAACGAGTGCAGAGTAAAGGAGTGTAGAGTAAAGGAGTGTGGAGTAAAGGAGTGTAGAGTAAAGGAGTGTAGAGTAAAGGAGTGTAGAGTAAAGGAGTGTAGAGTAAAGGAGTGTAGAGTAAAGGAGTGTAGAGTAAAGGAGTGTAGAGTAAAGGAGTGTAGAGTAAAGGAGTGCAGAGTAAAGGAGTGTAGAGTAAAGGAGTGTAGAGTAAAGGAGTGTAGAATAAAGGAGTGTGGAGTAAAGGAGTGCAGAGTAAAGGAGTGCAGAGTAAAGGAGTGCAGAGTAAAGGAGTGTAGAGTAAAGGAGTGTAGAGTAAAGGAGTGTGGAGTAAAGGAGTGTAGAGTAAAGGAGTGTAGAGTAAAGGAGTGTGGAGTAAAGGAGTGTAGAATAAAGGAGTGTAGAGTAAAGGAGTGTAGAGTAAAGGAGTGTAGAGTAAAGGAGTGTAGAGTAAAGGAGTGTAGAGTAAAGGAGTGTGGAGTAAAGGAGTGTAGAGTAAAGGAGTGTAGAGTAAAGGAGTGTGGAGTAAAGGAGTGTAGAATAAAGGAGTGTGGAGTAAAGGAGTGTGGAGTAAAGGAGTGCAGAGTAAAGGAGTGCGGAGTAAACGAGTGTAGAGTAAAGGAGTGTTGAGTAAAGGAGTGTTTAGTAAACGAGTGCAGAGTACAGCAGTGTAGAATAAAGGAGTGTGGAGTAAAGGAGTGTAGAATAAAGGAGTGTGGAGTAAAGGAGTGTAGAGTAAAGGAGTGTGGAGTAAAGGAGTGTGGAGTAAACGAGTGCAGAGTAAAGGAGTGTAGAATAAAAGAGTGTGGAGTAAAGGAGTGTAGAATAAAGGAGTGTGGAGTAAAGGAGTGCAGAGTAAAAGAGTGTAGAGTAAAGGAGTGTGGAGTAAAGGAGTGCAGAGTAAAGGAGTGTAGAGTAAACAAGTGCAGAGTAAAGGAGTGTAGAGTAAAGGAGTGTGGAATAAAGGAGTGTAGAGTAAAGGAGTGCAGAGTAAAGGAGAGTGGAATAAAGGAGTGTAGAGTAAAGGAGTGTAGAGTAAAGGAGTGTAGAGTAAAGGAGTGTAGAGTAAAGGAGTGTGGAGTAAAGGAGTGTAGAGTAAAGGAGTGTAGAATAAAGGAGTGTAGAGTAAAGGAGTGTAGAATAAAGGAGTGTGGAGTAAAGGAGTGTAGAGTAAAGGAGTGTAGAGTAAAGGAGTGTAGAGTAAAGGAGTGTAGAGTAAAGGAGTGTAGAGTAAAGGAGTGTGGAGTAAAGGAGTGTAGAGTAAAGGAGTGTAGAGTAAAGGAGTGTAGAGTAAAGGAGTGTAGAGTAAAGGAGTGTAGAATAAAGGAGTGTAGACTAAAGGAGTGTAGAATAAAGGAGTGTAGAGTAAAGGAGTGTAGAGTAAAGGAGTGTAGAGTAAACGAGTGCAGAGTAAAGGAGTGTAGAGTAAATGAGTGCAGAGTAAAGGAGTGTAGAGTAAAGGAGTGTAGAGTAAAGGAGTGTAGAGTAAAGGAGTGTGGAGTAAACGAGTGCAGAGTAAAGGAGTGTAGAGTAAACGAGTGCAGAGTAAAGGAGTGTGGAGTAAACGAGTGCAGAGTAAAGGAGTGTAGAATAAAGGAGTGTGGAGTAAAGGAGTGTGGAGTAAAGGAGTGTGGAGTAAAGGAGCGCAGAGTAAAGGAGTGTAGAGTAAAGGAGTGCAGAGTAAAGGAGTGTAGAATAAAGGAGTGTGGAGTAAAGGAGTGTGGAGTAAAGGAGTGTGGAGTAAAGGAGTGTAGAATAAAGGAGTGTAGAGTAAAGGAGTGTAGAGTAAAGGAGTGTAGAATAAAGGAGTGGAGAGTAAAGGAGTGTAGAATAAAGGAGTGCGGAGTAAAGGAGTGTAGAGTAAAGGAGTGTGGAGTAAACGAGTGCAGAGTAAAGGAGTGTAGAGTAAACGAGTGTAGAGTAAAAGAGTGTAGAGTAAAGGAGTGTAGAGTAAAGGAGTGTAGAGTAAAGGAGTGTAGAGTAAAAGAGTGTAGAGTAAAGGAGTGTGGAGTAAAGGAGTGCAGAGTAAAGGAGTGTAGAGTAAACAAGTGCAGAGTAAAGGAGTGTAGAGTAAAGGAGTGTAGAGTAAACGAGTGCAGAGTAAAAGAGTGTAGAGTAAAGGAGTGTAGAGTAAAGGAGTGTAGAGTAAAGGAGTGTGGAGTAAAGGAGTGTAGAGTAAAGGAGTGTAGAGTAAAGGAGTGTAGAGTAAAGGAGTATGGAGTAAACGAGTGCAGAGTAAATGAGTGCAGAGTAAAGGAGTGTAGAGTAAAGAAGTGTAGAGTAAAGGAGTGTAGAGTAAAGGAGTGTAGAGTAAAGGAGTGTAGAGTAAAGAAGTGTAGAGTAAAGGAGTGTAGGGTAAAGAAGTGTAGAGTAAAGGAGTGTAGAGTAAAGGAGTGTGGAGCAGACTGAATATGCATCACTGGCCCCTCTCTCTCCTGCAGATCCCCTGTCAGCTCCAGAGCCTCCAGGCACTCACTGAGCCTCTGGTCCATTTGCATTTAGAAAAATAACTGGATCTAAGAAATGTAGTGAACCTGGATTTTCCCTGCAGAAATCTGAAAGGTTTGAGCAGAGCAAACAAGCGTCTTTTCAATAAATCCCAATGAAAAGGATACATGGTCGCGCTTGTCTCCATGGAGATAATATTGCATTTCTTGATGTTCCACGGTATGGCATTAAACTTAAGTTACTTTTAGCTTTTATTCACTTAGTGGTGTTTTTAATACTCAGAAATACACTGCTGCTGCCTCTTGGCCATAACACCTTTGCAGATATTTTTTTTTTCCTTTTATTTTACATCATAGTAAAGTAAAGATAAAAAACACATATGGCCCATTGTGTATCCAGTCCACTCCCCAACTGAAAATGTATGCCTCACTTTATGAAATGTGAATTTTGAGTGTGCTACTTGTCTCTAAAATACTAGTCACTCTCCCATAGGTCCTGAAAAACAAGCCACTGACAGTATCGCCATCAAGTTACAGGTCAGATCTGTGGAGAGGAGACCCTGCTCACAGTAAGAATGCATGCAAGCTGCAGTATGCATACTTTTTAGTGATGACAACACCTACAATTGAATAAAAGACAGAAAATATCGGTAAGAATAAGAATTTTTTTTTTTCAATATCCAATTCCAATATAGAATGAATAGAATAGAATGCATTTTATTGTCACTCTACATATGTACACACCATACACATCCACAACAAGACTAAAAGCAACTCACCCTCAAATACAGACATATACACATATACAGACATATTCGTGGTACATTTACACACAGTATACAACTCTGGGATGTTGTGTGTGCAGTGAAAATCGCTCGAAACAGATGTTTGGAGCTGATCTCCGATGTCCATAAGTTCCTGGCGTGTGTGGTAGGTGTTCGTGTTCATCAAAAAAGACGTACAAAAACAACAAAAATGAGCACCGAAGAGGAGGAGCCTCTTTTGCCATATAATCTAATATACTGTTGTTTTAAACTACGAGCGGCAAAATCATTTGGGATACACTGAAAATAAAAAGGCGAACAGGACGGTTTTAGAGCTAAAAAACTAGACTAATTAATAAATATGCAGGACTACCATTTTGATGAGGAAATACCATCATAACAAGGCTAAACCTCAAAAAGCTCATTTAGCTATGGGTATATACTAACGCCAACTGTACGTAGCCTCCTCGCTGCTTCCTATCTTCATTTAGCTGTTGCGTTTTATGTGTATTTTATGGCAACTTGGTGAGGGCGACGTGCATACATATGTGTCCAGATATACATATAATTTACATGTGTGGCAGGCACATCCCGAGACGATACCTGCATTTAAATGATCACAGCCACCAAGGAGGAACAATTTACACAGAATGAGGGTTTTAGAGCCACATGAAATATTAACCAAGTGGTGAATATATAAGCGGGCAGCCCATAGCGTCTGTCACGGGGCCTGCTTCAGCGTGATCTACGACAAAAGCTGTTTCACGCACACATTACGATTCTTTTCATCTTAATTCAAAATCAAGATGACGAAAAAAGAGTTTTAAGAGAAGGTTTTAAGATGTGGTAGTAGTTCAGTACAGTACAGTGTTAATAACATTTTGAATCTATCGCTGAAAGTAACTTTTTATTTTGGTAATCGGTTTGTCTATAAATTATTGTTTTAATGAATCTATGAATTGCTTAGTTTGTGAAAGGCCAGTGAGTGTGAGATTTTTACTCAGTTTAATACTAAAGAAGCTAAAGTGAAGCTGCGAGACATCCTGATTAGGCTTTAATCAAAAATGCAAATTGTACACGTTTCTTGTGTCATATAATCAGAGTTAAAAAAGCTCTTCTCTCATCTTACGACATGTTTTGGGGTCGAGATAATTATTGGATTAGACAGAGATACTTTATTGATCCCAAGAGAAATTCAAATTTTGCTGCAACATTTCCACTGTGCTTCTTAGTGGCCTTTGTGTCTCAGTCTCAGTGCAGTGTAACAGGAGCAGGGTTAGCAGATCCAGTGTCGGGGCAGTTTGGGGCAACATTGGCTTAGTGGTTAGAGCAGAGTTCCTCCAACCCATAGGTCGGAGAATCAATTTCTTCCTCAGACTAAGTTCTGTTGTTGTATTCTCAGGCAGGACACTTCACCTGCATTGGCTAGTATAAGTGGTGTGTGTGTGCTCAAAGTATTTCCTCTGGAAGGTCATTTCCAAATATGGGGTAAAAAGCCTGTAGCGTCTCAAATGTCCATCACTAGCTCTTTAGATAGCCTCTTCCATGGTCTCCATGGAGACAGGACAACAATCCCAACAGTCCCTTAAGGCCTAGTCATACTTCATAAGAACATAAGAACTTTGTTCTTGTTCTTGAGGTAATAAGATTAAGAACAAAGTTTGTTTGTGCACTTTCATACTACAAAAGATGTTCTGCTGCCGAACTGCCCCACCTACTCGCAAAAAGTCTAATGAGAATTATTAACACCTTTCACTTTTTTTCATCACAACGGTAGCCAATGTAAATAAAATGACATTGCATGAGTGAAAAAAACTGAAATGATGTGAAGTGTTAAATAAAGAGCCTGAACCTGTTTGATATCTGAAAAGTTTAACATGAACCATCTCCAACGCAACAGAAGCACAGAACAGACTCACCATCAGCAGAACATTTCTGTTACTGAAAGAACACATAATCCACTGAGTTTTGTCCTTTATTCCAACAGAAGCTGATCAGCAGCTGTTTTTTTTTAATTAGTAACAATAGTTTATGCAAATGAGTCATGTGGTTTTAAGTTTAGTTATTGTAAAACAAAAATAAATGTGCGCAAAGCTGAATTAAACACATTCTAATCTCAAACAGGCTGATGTGGCTCTATCATAGTTCTGGTTTATATGTTGTAAAGCTGAGTTTATTTATGCAGATTTTAATTAATCATCTGCTGCGGTGTAGAATTTGTAAATGAGTATTTGGAAACGTGGATCTGTGCACCAGAACCTACAAACTCCAACACGCTATTATTTTATTGGCTGTGTGTGAACACATAAATAACCAATCAGAGTACAGATGTTGGACAGCGCTGTCGAACTGCCGAGCAAAATTCTGCTCAGCTGAGAAGTCGAGAACAAGCTGGAAGAACTGCTGAACAGGAGCTGGCTCCTAGGTGCAAGAACAAAGTTCTTATCCTCTTATGAAGTATGAATAGGTCTCCTTGTCTTCTTATTCATTTATTCACTTATTTATTTTGTTGCAGGTAGACTTAATGCATTTGACCAATCCTTTAACACTGCTGGGGTTTAACCAGGACCAACTATAGTGCATGTCCAGATCTAGAGTTAGTCTTGCTCAGGATTCAGGACTCCCTTAGATTTGATGTGTTCTGCATGTTTTGGGTTGATGGGGAAAAGGGGAGTGCACAGAGAAAACCATCCAGTCCCAGACACAGGAAGAACATACCTAGAAATGCCTCAGAATTGCTTGCTTTTGATACTACAATTTACTTTATTTTTTTTTATTTTTTGCATGTACATTTCTTTTTTCCGATACGTGTGTGGTGTGTCAAGATAAGGACAGCACAGAATCCATTTAACAACTGGACAACGATCAGCAAAACCAATCCCATCTAAACTCCAGAGTGACCATGTGACAGCTGCGGTTACCATGGTGTTAACGAGGACATTTAACCAGGAAGTGTTATCGATGTGACACGGATCCGGTAAGGCACAAACACACATACACTATTCAGGTAAGAGTCAGAGGAAAGAGCAGAGTACGACCTGCAATCTTCAGGTCACACAAGAGTAATTGAAATATAGGGGTCAGCGGGCGACATGCTATTACATACAACAGCACAGATTGGCCAGCGTGGGAAGAAACTATATGTTTTTTTTTCAATTGACTTCTGCCCTATTGGTCGCGAGAAAATCATCTTCTAGCCAGTGTGTTGTGGTTTATTTATAATTTAGCTGGTTTAATGTCAGATGCCCTTCCTCAGTTTACGAAGGCCACACAGCTCTTTACATATTGTTTTGCTCTCTCATAACTTTCATACTACACATATTGTCTTGAGATTTGGGGCAACTATTACCAAACTTTACTTCTTCCCCTTTTCAAATTGCATAAACGTGCTGTGAGAATAATGCATGAGGTTTCAAATTTCAAAACTATACCTGCCATTCAGTATCCATGAACTGTTCAGTGCACAAGAAGTACACTATGACTTAAGGGGAAGGAAAAGTTTGTGTGTATCTGTGTAAACCTGATGGAGAAAACCTGATGCAGGGCCAAATATAAATAAAATAAAGAGTTTTTGCTTTAGTGGTATAAGGGTGATCTAAAAAAAATAAATAAAAAATAATTAAAATATATATACAGATCAAATAATAACTGTAAAACATAATACAGGACGGTACAAAAAAAGAAAGAAATTGGGTTAAAATTATATTTAGTGTGCACAGTATGTCATTTATTTTGCTATATGTAAATACAGTATTTGTAAAGTTTTGTGATGATTGAAGAAACCACATCATGTTTGAAACTATGTCATGAATGTCATGGGTTAATGTAAGTTTTTCTTCTTCGAGAAATGTGCTTTTCTGTTGTTTACAGTGTGCATGTAGTGTGTGTGTGATTACTGTTTCTTCTGGGCACAAACTTGAACTAAAAACAAGTCATTCATTCAAAACATGTCACTGTTTTTGGAGAATAACTCTGGACAATATTAAAGCTCTTAGTTTAGCGCATCGGCCGACTGTCCTCTGCATTCGAGCCGTTCTTCAGTGCCGCCGGGGCAGTCTGTCAGGAGCAGTGGGACCCGTCTCCAGATCTCGAGCTGGTCTGGGTCCTCTGGAGGACTGGACCTGTTGTGCATGTTTTGAGTTGACAGAGAAACATATTGAGTCCAATGTGCGTCTGTCCATGGGAAGTTCCGCAGTGTGGCATTGTACCTGTCAATCTTATAAAATGACAGAACTTTTCTTTAAATTAGAAACTTAAGTGGGCTTGCCTCCCCACAGATCTGACCTGTAGCTGCCTGTCTCCACTGAGATACACACATTTAATGCCATACTGTGGAATATTACAGCCAAAGCAATAACATCATGATTTTTATATCGCTTAGCTCTACATGTAAGCCATAGAATTTGAACTAGGGCGTATTCTGCAAACATTTAGGAGCTTTCTGCTCTGTTATAACACCCTTCCTTCGTCAGAAACATGAAGAGGTTTGAGATGTCACCCATGCATGTTTCAATAATTTAGCGATCTCTCCTAGTGCCTAACCCAGAAGCTGTAAGATTGTTGTAATTCCTGTCAAATTTAGCATTTTCAGAACAACAATGTAACACAGAGGTCTAAATGTTATGTGTTAGCGAGCAGTTAACTCCATAGCCGTAAAGTTCCCTCTCTTTAAATAAATGGACAAACAAACGTGGGAAGGACAGGAATGCTCGTCTCTCCCTCCTCCTGGTCCAGCGTCGATCGGATCATTGTCCCTGATTCCCGGTGACACTGCACAGATTGAGTTGCACAGCTCCTCTAATTCTCTGTATTAATGAGACACGCTCCACACTGCTGCCCCGGACACATCCGATTTATCACTATTTGTCATCTTGTCTCCTCTCCTCTCTCCTCCCTCATCCCTCCTTCCTCCGCTCCCTCCTCCTCCTCTCTTCTCTTCTTCTCCCCTCTCCTTCTTCTTTCCTCTCTCCTCCTTCTCTCCTTCCTTGTCTCTCCCTCTTGTCTCCTCTCCAGCTCTTCTTTCTTCTCTCTCCTCCCTCCACTCTCTCTCCTCTGCTCTCTCCTCCTTCTCTCCTTCCTTGTCTCTCCCTCTTGTCTCCTCTCTAGCTCTTCACCTCTTCTTTCTCCTCTCTCCTCCCTCCACTCTCTCTCCTCCTTCCCTCCTTCTCTCCTCTCTTCTCCTTCGCTCCTCCTTCTCTCTCCCTCCTGTCTCGTCTCCAGCTTTTCACCTCTTCTTTCTCCTGTCTCCTCCCTCCACTCTCTCTCCTCCTCCCTCCCCTCTTCTCCTCTCTCCTCCTTCCTCTCCTGTCTCCTCCTTCCAACCTCTCCTGCCCTCTCCCCATTCTCTCATCTTCTCTTCTCACCTTTTTCCCTCCTTTTCTCTCTCCTCCTTCCATCCTCTCCTGTCCCTCCCTCTTCTCTCCCCTTCTTTATCACTATTTGTCTTCATGTCTCCTCTCCCCCTCCTCTCCTCTCTCCTACTTCTCTTTCCTTCTCTCTCCCTCTTGTCCCTTCTCCACCTCTGCTTTCTCTTCCTTCCACTCTCTTGCCCCTTCCCTCTTCTCTCATCCTTCTCTCCCCCCTTTTTCCTCCACTCCCCTCCTTCCTTATCTCCTCCCTCCTTTTCTCTGCACTCTTCTCTTTTTCTCCCTTCTCTCCTGTCGCCTCTCCCCTTTTTTCACTATTTGTCATTTTGTCTCCTCTCATCTCTCTTTCCTCATCCCTCCTTCCCCCTCTCCTTTCTGTTCCTTCTCTTTACCTCCTTCCTTCTCTCTTCTCCTTGTCTCCTCGCCACCTCTTCTTTCTCTTCACTCCACTCTCCACTGTCTTGCCTCCTCCCTCCCCTCTCATCCTTTTCTCGCCTCACTAATCTCTCCTCCTCTCTCCTCACTCTTTTCCTTTTCTCCCTCTTCTCCTCTCTCCTCCTTCCATCCTCTCCCCTTCTTTATCACTATTTGTCATCTTGTCTCCTCTCCTCTCTCCTTCCTCTTCTCCCCCTTTTCTCCTCTCTTGTCTTTCTCCTTACCTTCTTCCTTCTCTCTCCCTCTTATCTCCTCTCCCACTCTTCTTTCTTCTCACTCCGCTCTCTCCTCCTCCCTCCTCTCTCCTCCTTCTCTCACTTTAGCTCTTATCTCCTCTCTCCTTCCTCCCTTCTTCTCTCCTCATTCCTCTCCCTTTCTCCCTCCTCTCCTATCTCCTCCTATCCTCCTCTCCTCATTCCTGCTCTCTCTCTCTCTCTCTCTGTTCTGTATCCTTCTCTCTTCCTGTCTCATTCCTCTAGTCTCTTTCGTGGTGACTGAATCCATGTAAATGTGATGTGAACAGGGCTTCACCTGCACTATTTATGAAGCATTTATCGGACCGGGACAAAACAGTCCATTTTTCCTGGATGTGTGTATAGATTTTTTATTTAGATTTCAAGTTGCTACAATGATCATTTCGGTGAAGAATAATGAAGATGAATAGTCCCGTCAGGAGCAGTGGGCCGGCCTTGCTCACTGGAACGGCTCTCGCTGAAAGTGGTTAGGAAAAGTTGGAGCATCATGACGACTATTTGAACCGGACTGAAGCGTCGCAACAGCAGAACAAGCCGAAAAATCTAAGTTTTCTTAAATCCAGTGGACTCTATTCATTCTGTTCTTACGTCACAATATCAGAAGACGTTTGGAAACATGTGGATGAAGACTAGGAACTCTGGCAAAACTCTGGGGAAATGGCCTGGTTTTCTTCATCTCGATGTCATTGTATTCTTTCTTTTGTCCTTTTATCAATTTCCTATTCATTTGTGTGTTATGATTTGTCTAATATAATTTAAAAAAAACAATATAATTGTAGCGGCCCGTTATGTTCTGCAGATCAACAGTTCCATCCAGCTGTCTGTAAGTGACACTGAAGATATGATCACAGTCCCGTCCCCCATGGAAAGCTTTGGCAGGTTGTGAAGATGTTGCTGCAGAATTTGTGGTTTTATCACACGCCCGTTGTCGGGAACTACACCTGAAGTCGTCATCCGCATGTTTCCAGACTTCTTCCAGTAAAAGCATGAATAGATCTGTTGAGAAAAAAGCTCAGACATCTTCCCAAAAATGGCCACAAATACTCAAAGCTCTTATCTCTGACCCATATTTCTGCTAAAGTAGGATGAAGTACGCCATGTTTGGTTTGTTTGGGCACTTCATTTTTAACTTAACTTAAAAAAAAAAAAAACATCTTAAGAAATCAGTGCTAACCAAACTGTGATGAACTGATATTTGTGTTTTCTGCCTATTCCCCTGATGATAGAAGTTGTTATTTATTTGACTTTATGTTTTTGTGTAATTTTATGATGCGAGGAAGAGAAGTCTGTGCAACTGCAGAGATTAAACAGGGACAAATAACCAAATAACTCCGCCCAGACCATAATCCTGCATTCTGATTGGTCTAAATTACCAGTTACCATGAGCCTCTCTGCTTGTCTCAATAGGCTCTATTCACACTTACGTCACAAACCAGGAAGACATTTGGAAACATCCAATGACGACTTCCGGTTACTGACACTGGGGTCAACCGACCGACTGTGATCAAACCCACTGTAAAGAATAAATGTGACCGTTGGTAAAATGAAGACTGCAGACCTATGTGCTGTTTGGAATCATCTGGAATGTAGCATTCTCATCTCTTCTAATCGCATGTACTCAGTGCGCTTGGAGTTGTGCGTCAGTGCAGAAATGATGAAAAAGTATGGTTGGAATTGCTGATTAGCCAAACATAACGGAGCACTGCAATGACATGGAGATGAGGAAAACTGGGACATTTTCTCATTTTTTCTACATTTTGACTTGCTACCATGGACAGAGCCCGCCGGAAGTTGCCATTGCATGTTTCCAAACATCTTCCCTGAGCCCATCTAGATGTTATTATCAACTACTTTTTTCCATGGAGTTAGAATGCCATACTGTGGAATATTCTTGGGAAAGTGGCCTACGGTACATCAAAAAGTGCAGCTTTAAAGTCTAAATATTGGCGCTTGACCACAGCAGCTGCGCCAATGTCCGTATCTGCGTTCAGCCCGTGCTTATCGCTGCTTGGGTGTTGCCGTGTCTAGTGGAAACAATTTAAAGACTTTCTAATCTTTAAAAAAAATATAATCAGGAAGTGTGTTAGTTAGCATGCTAGTTGTTGTTATCTCTACTCCGCTGTAGCCTCTGAGAGTTGTGAAAACAGTTTATACTAAACCCTTCGCTGTGAATAATGAGGATGCTCTGAATGCATAAGGTAAGTGAGGAATAACTTTGGACGTTTTTTTTTTTTTACGTTTTTAAGACAGCAAAAATCAGGCAGGTCGTCTTTAAAACTTGATTTTGAACCTAATGATTCAATAGTTTAATTACGCCAAACAGCCAAAGAATGTAGGTGACAAATCTCTAATTAGTGAGCGCCAATATGGTTATGAATGCGAGAGGTGGACGGTTATTTAGTGAGGGGAGAGGGGCTTATTTAACCTTGGGATGCGCTCTGAATGTAAATGTGTGTCCAGGAGGAGGCTGCTCTGTATGCCTGACCAGAGACCAGAGAGTGCAGGAGACTGGAAAAACAAGAATATAAGGATATATGGTGGGTTCATAACATTTTGGAATACGTCAGATTCACTTTTTGGACGAACTATACATATTCAATACTTTTCTTGGGTAAGAATGGGGTCCACTAATGTGTCTTAAAAGCGCCGTACCTGATTTTTCCTTATTTAAGAATGGGTACAGTGTCTTTAACTCAAAACTGACAGTAGTTTTTACAGTCCGTCTCCCGGTCATGTGATTCGAGCGCACTCTCCTGTCTCTGTGTCTCGGTGTTATGGCGACAGATGCAAATAACATGTCAAATGTGATATGGACTAATTGAATCTGATTACACAGTCAACCAACGCACAGACAGAGAGAGAGACAGAGAGAGAGAGACAGTGAGAGAGAGACAGAGAGAGAGAGAGAGAGTGAGACAGAGAGAGACAGTGAGAGACAGTGAGAGAGAGACAGAGAGAGAAACACAGAGAGAGAGAGTGAGACAGAGAGACAGTGAGAGACAGTGAGAGAGAGACAGAGAGAGAGAGAGAGAGAGAGAGTGAGACAGAGAGAGAGAGAGAGAGTGAGACACAGAGAGAGACAGAGAGAGAAACACACACACAAAGAGAGAGAGTGAGACACAGAGAGAGAGAGAGACAACCAACACACAGACAGAAAGAGACACAGAGAGAGAGACAGAGAGAGAGAGAGAGAGAGACAGAGAGAGACACAGAGAGAGAGAGAGACAGAGAGAGACACAGAGAGAGAAACAGAGAGAGAGAGAGAGAGAGACAACCAACACACACACAGAGAGAGACACAGAGACAAAGAGAGAGAGAGAAGGCAGCAAAACAGTCAAATGAAAAAAGGGTAGTGAATAATTGAAGAGCTGAGCTCTTCTGGAGGCTCCTGGAGGTCAGAGGCTCTTAAACAGCAACAGGAGGTGATCTGCCGCCCTGGGGACACCAAAACATACCTGGCAACCAGGGACATATAGTATTATCTTTACAAATCAGAGGTCATGAGGGGGATGGGGCATTTTGGGTGAAATTGAAAATTATGTTTGAGTTGAACAAAAAATAACTTTTTTTTTATTTTTTAAGGTGTGAAGTTCTTCCACACTTATCTTTTGCATTTTGAGCGATTAATGCAGATAATGTCAGGAGGGGTGGTCTGCTGTGATTGGCCATTCAAAATAATGAAGTTTAGAGACCTTTTTTGAAGTTAGGAAACTGG
>CM060656.1:2619825-2772325 GCA_030686955.1 Odontamblyopus rebecca | reverse complement strand
AACATGACCACAGGACTACAGGACTACAGGACCACAGGACTACAGGACTAAAGGACTACAGGACCAGAGGACTACAGGACTACACGACCACAGGACTACAGGACTAAAGGACTACAGGACCAGAGGACTACAGGACTACACGACCACAGGACTACAGGACTACAGGACTACAGGACTAAAGGACTACAGGACCAGAGGACTACAGGACTACAGGACTACACGACCACAGGACTACAGGACTACACGACCACAGGACTACAGGACTACAGGACTACACGACCACAGGACCACAGGACTACAGGACTACAAGACAACACGACCACAGGACTACAGGACCACAGGACTACAGGACTAAAGGACTACAGGACCAGAGGACTACAGGACTACACGACCACAGGACTACAGGACTAAAGGACTACAGGACTAAAGGACTACAGGACCACAGGACCACAGGACTACAGGACTACAGGACTACAGGACTACAGGACTACAGGACTAAAGGACTACAGGACCAGAGGACTACAGGACTACAGGACTACAGGACTACAGGACTACAGGACTAAAGGACTACAGGACTACAGCACTACAGGACTACACGACCACAGGACCACAGGACTACAGGACTACAAGACAACACGACCACAGGACTACAGCACTACAGGACCACAGGACTACAGGACTAAAGGACTACAGGACCAGAGGACTACAGGACTACACGACCACAGGACTACAGGACTACAGGACTAAAGGACTACAGGACCACAGGACCACAGGACTACAGGACTACAGAACTACAGGACTAAAGGACTACAGGACCAGAGGACTACAGGACTACACGACCACAGGACTACAGGACTACAGGATCAGAGGACCACAGGACCACAGGACTACAGGACTACAGGACTACAGGACTACAGGACTAAAGGACTACAGGACCAGAGGACTACAGGACTACACGACCACAGGACTACACGACCACAGGACTACAGGACTACAGGACTAAAGGACTACAGGACCACAGGACCACAGGACTACAGGACTACAGGACTACAGGACTAAAGGACTACAGGACCAGAGGACTACAGGACTACACGACCACAGGACTACACGACCACAGGACTACAGGACTACAGGACTAAAGGACTACAGGACCACAGGACCACAGGACTACAGGACTACACGACCACAGGACTACAGGACTACAGGACTAAAGGACTACAGGACCACAGGACTACACGACCACAGGACCACAGGACTACAGGACTACAGGACCACAGGACTACAGGACTACAGGACCACAGGACTACAGGACTACAGGACCACAGGACAACAGGACCACAGGACCACAGGACCACAGGACTACAGGACTACAGGAGCACAGGACTAAAGGACAATAGGACCATAGGACCACAGGACTACAGGACCAGAAGACCACAGGACTAAAGGACCACAGAACCAGAAGTCCACAGGACTACAGGACCACAGGACTACAGGACCACAGGACGACAGGACCACAGGACCACAGGACTAATGGACCACAGGACTACAGAACCACAGGACTACAGGACTACAGGACCACAGGACCATAAGACTACAGGACCACAGGACAACAGGACTAATGGACCACAGGACCATAAGACTACAGGACCACAGGACTAATGGACCACAGGACTACAGGACCACAGGACCACAGGACTACAGGACTACAGGACCACAGGACCATAAGACTACAAGACCACAGGACAACAGGACTACAGGACCATAGGATCACAGGACTACAGGACCACAGGACTAAAGGACCACAGGACTACAGGGCCACAGGACCACAGGACTACAGGACCACAGGACCACAGGACTAAAGGACCACAGGACTACAGGACCACAGGACCACAGGACTACAGGACCATAAAACTACAGGACTACAGGACCATAGGACCACAGGACTACAGGACCACAGGACCATAAGACCACAGGACCACAGGACCACAGGACTACAGGACCACAGGACCACAGGACCATAAGACTACAGGACCACAGGACTACAGGACCACAGGACCACAGGACCACAGTGGCACAGGAGGGACTGTGGCTAAACTGTACAAGTTGTTTAATTTCTTATTTCCACCCAAATCCACCATTATTTTGGTCAGGACCCATCTGAATTTGGAGAGGAACTGCAGTATATGGAACAAACCTAGTTCTATTTCCTGCAGACATCAAGGACATTCAAAAGATGAGAGAGAAAGAGAGAGAAGGGTCAGGGATGGCAGGAGCCGCTGGTATGATCATGTTCCTTTGTGAGCGCGATTTCACCTAAATGAATGACACTACTGACTGATCAAATTTGATAAGTGACTCAAATTAGGCAACTGAAAACCTTGGCAACAATAATTCCACTTTGTAATGTTCAGTTTGCTGTTCAGGCTCTGCTTTGGTCTCTGTAACTGACCTCAAAATGCCTTTTCCCCAATTTATCCCAAACAAAAGCCGTCTGTCCGAGAGCAGTTTGACTTAAGGCGAAGGGAGAATACAAAACGATCCTCAGACTGTAACCCCAGACAGAAAGGGCAGAGAGGCAGCTGCAATGGAGAGAGAGAGCGAGGGATGACAGGGCCGTTCAGAGGAGGAGAAGGAGAGAGAGACAGATAGGGCAGAGAGGCAGCTGGGATGGAGAGAGAAGGAGAGAGGGATGACAGTGGAGGAGAAGAGGAGGAAAGAGAGAGACAGGGCAGGGAGGCAGCTGGGATGGAGAGAGGGAGCGAAGGATAACAGGGGCGTTCAGTGGAGGAGAAGGAGAGAGAGAGAGGGCAGGGAGTCAGCTGCGATGGAGAGAGAAGGAGAGAGGGATGACAGGGGCATTCAGTGAAGAAGAGGAGGAGGAGAGACGGAGCGAGGGATGACAGAGGAGAGGTGAGGAGGAGAGAGAAAATACACAGAGTGCAGGAAGGCAGCTGCGATGGAGAGAGAAGGAGAGAGGGATAACAGAGGAGAGAGAGGTAGAGAGGGCAGGAAGGCAGTTGAGATGGAGAGAGGGAGCGAGGGATGAGAGGAGGAGAAGAGAGTGACAGAGGGCAGGGAGGCAGCTGGGGTGGAGAGAGGGAGTGAGGGATGACAGGGATGATTCAGTGGAGGAAAGGAAAGAGGGAGAGGCAAAGAAGCAGCTGGGATGGAGAGAGGGAGTGAGGAATGACAGGGACGTTCACTGGAGGAGAGGAGAGAGGCAGGTGGATGGAGGGAGAGGGAGGACGGGGCATTTAAAAGAGGAGAGCGAGTGAGAGGAAAGAGACAACGAGGCAGCTGGGATCAAGAGAGGGATGGAAGGAAGACAGGAGGGTTTAGAAGAGGGGAGGAGAGAGAACAAGGGATCAAGGGGGTGACAATATGGTTTAAAAGAGGAGAGGAGGAGGAGAGAGGGATCAGGGGATGACAGGAGTGTTTAAAAGAGGAGAGAAGGGGGTCAAGAAGCGCGAGGGAAAGCAGCTGAGATGGAGAGAGGGAGGAATCAGAGAATGACAGGAATGGGAAAGTGGAAAGGGGAATGGAGAGAGCGAGGGACAGAGAAGCAGCAAGAGGAGGAGAGGAATTAAGCATGAGGGATGACAGGCCATTTAACAGAGGAGAGAGAGGAGCATTGAACAGAAGAGAGAAGTAAGTAAGTAAAGTAAGTGTTTATTTATTTTCACAGACAGATGTCACAAAGACGCTTTACAGAGGATTATTTACAGAACATTCTTCACTCCAGAACCGGTGGTGTAAACTACTGTTATAGCCACAGCTGCCCTGGGACAGACTGACGGAGGCGCGGCTGCCAAACCAACAGCGCCAACAGTCCCTCCAACCACCACCAACACTCACACAACTTTCACACCTACAGGGCAGGTTTTGGGTTGATGGGGGAAACTGGAGCCCGGAGGAAACCCATCCAGACACAGGGAGAACATGCAAACTCCACACAGAAAGGCCCGGGCGACCCGGGGATCGACCCCGCAACCTTCTTGCTGTGAGGCATGAGTGCTAGCCACTCAGCCACTGTGAGGAGAGAGAGGAGCACTGAACAGAGGAGAGGAGGAGAGAGAGAGGAGCATTGAACAGAGAAGAGGAGGAGAGAGAGAGGAGCACTGAACAGAGGAGAGGAGGAGAGAGAGAGGAGCATTGAACAGAGGAGAGGAGGAGAGAGAGAGGAGCATTGAACAGAGGAGAGGAGGAGAGAGAGAGGAGCATTGAACAGAGGAGAGGAGGAGAGAGAGAGGAGCATTGAACAGAGGAGAGGAGGAGAGAGAGAGAGGAGCATTGAACAGAGGAGAGGAGGAGAGAGAGAGGAGCATTGAACAGAGGAGAGGAGGAGAGAGAGAGAAGAGCATTGAACAGAGGAGAGGAGGAGAGAGAGAGGAGCACTGAACAGAGGAAGCGAGGAGGAGAGAGAGAGGAGCATTGGACAGAGGAGAGGAGGAGAGAGAGAGGAGCACTGAACAGAGGAGAGGAGGAGAGAGAGAGGAGCACTGAACAGAGGAAGCGAGGAGGAGAGAGAGGAGCACTGAACAGAGGAAGCGAGGAGGAGAGAGAGAGGAGCATTGGACAGAGGAGAGGAGGAGAGAGAGAGGAGCACAGAACAGAGGAGAGGAGAAGAGAGAGAGGAGCACTGAACAGAGGAAGTGAGGAGGAGAGAGAGGAGCACTGAACAGAGGAAGTGAGGAGGAGAGAGTGGAGCACTGAACAGAGGAAGCGAGGAGGAGAGAGAGAGGAGCATTGGACAGAGGAGAGGAGGAGAGAGAGAGGAGCACTGAACAGAGGAGAGGAGGAGAGAGAGAGGAGCACTGAACAGAGGAGAGGAGGGAGACAGACTATTTTTGTGTCCATCAGCCCATAACGTGCTCCACAGGTTCAGTCATCCAGCTAAGCTCGTCCTCCTGACCAAGTGTTCAGACCTGGAGATGGCTCCAGCGTGAGGTGATAATGCTGTTATCTCCTGAAAAAACCTACCTGAGATCAGGGGTCACCAAGTCGCCCCTAAGGTCTACATGAGGTGCCCGCAGGCCTGGTCTAAACCTAACACAACTCATCTAAAATGTTATTTTATTCTGTTATTCTTTTTTAATCACCCTTACATTTATAAAGATTTAAAATGTAATCTCTTGGTTTATTTGACAGGGACAGTGTACATTAAAGAGCATTGCTGAAAATATGGCTATTTTTCATCTGTTGTCCCTGGACAGATGGTAAAACTGTCTCCCTAAAAACAACAGTAAAAATATTAAACAGCAAATAATACAAATATAGAAGAGCAGTAAAATAGATATAGCAACTACTGCTGATAAAAGTGTACGGATAAAATAAGCATAATACAGGCATTAAGTGACAATGAGAAAAATGACAGTATCTTGAAAATGTGTTCATTATACATGAAGTTTAACTGAGTCACTTTGTTATTTCAGAAGAGTGAATCAAGCATTTGTATGACTCAGTACTGATGAAGGAGCTCTCAGATTCAAACAGGCCTCTGCCTTAGACTTTACTGATCCACAAGGACACAGCAGCTCACACATCACAATATAATAGAATGACAAAGAGAAAAAAATATATGAATTATAATAATAAATTCTAAATAAGCAGCAAAATAGACAACAAGAGATGGGTGTCAATCAACAAAATCAATTAAAAAAAAAAATCAGCTATATACAAGACCATGAGGAAAACAGTACAAAAAGGATTTGACAGGACACAGGGTTATGTGTCCAGGGAGTATTATCCATTACATAGGTGAGTTATGCAGTTCTATGGAGTATTATCTGTTACACAGTAGTGATTTGTTGTACAGTAGTAGGGAGTATTATATGTTACATAAGGACGAGTTGTTGTACCATTCTGTTTAATGTACAATTACAATATATTGTATAAGCAGCTCTTGGGGTCAGGTTTTTTTCACTTTTGTTTTTGCTCTCTGCCCTAAGTCGCCCCACCTTCAGAGCACTATCACAACACAACATCAGCACAATATTTATGAACAGTTGTTGTTTAGGAGCATGAATGATGTAGGTTTGAGGTTGGAGTATGCTCCTACAATATATGTATTATATAAGCAGCTCTTGAGGTCAAAATAATTCTGCTGTGTGCTCTCTGCAGTTGCCTCAAGTGGAGGAGTTCAAGTATCTCGGGGTCTTGTTCACAGTGAGGGGAGGATGGAGCGTGAGATTGACAGGCGGATCGGTGCAGCGTCGACAGTGATACAGTCGCTGTATCAGACCGTTGTGGTGAAGAGGAGCTGAGCCGAAAGGCAAAGCTCTCGATTTACCTCAGTCTACATTCCTCCCGTCACCTATGGTCATGAGCTCTGGGTAATGACCGAAAGGGTGAGATCGCAGATACAAGCGGCCGAAATGAGTTTCCTCAACAGAGTGGTTGGGCACAAGTCACAAAAACTGTCGTAGTGTCCTTAGGCAAGACACTTCACCCACATTGCCTAGTGTGAAAGTGGTGTGTGTGTGAGTGATGGTGGTGCTTGGAGGAGCTGATGGTGCAGATTGGAGCTTCGCTTCCATCAGTCTGCCCCAGGGCAGCTGTGGCTACAATAGTAGCACCACCACCAGGTCTGGAGTGAATGAATAATGCTCTGTAAAGTGTTTTTGAGTGTCCAGAAAAGCACTATATAAAACTGATGCATTATTATTATTATTATTATTATTATTATTATTATTATTATTATTATTATTATTATTATTATTATTATTATTATTATAAGTGGAAGAAAATGGATGGGTAGACTGTCTGCAGATAATTTTAAAGCGTTTTATTGTCCGACAACCAGGAAGTGCATGGTTAGCATGTTGTTTGCTTCACCACCGTGCACGACAAAGCTCCACTCTGCTCTCTGAAAGGTGTGAAAAGCACATCGTTAGGATAATTAGGAGGCTCAGAATTCATAAGGTAATTGAGGAATAACTTTCGACCACTGGCAACTGCTCAAAATTAACTAGTTCTGTTTTTCACGTTTTTTAAAAATCAGACCCAATTAAGACCCACTGGATTAAGAATGTGCTGTTTGCAGAGGACATTATATGACCTAAAAGAACTGCATACTTTGTGGTTTACTGATGCTAACTATTCAAATTTCTCCCTTTTTCAGTAAGGAACATGTGTACAGCAGCATGTTGCTCAGATCCAGGGGTTTATATGGGTTTAATTGGCCTGTAGGCAGATCTCATATGTAAATCCCTTATGGTATAGAGCCCAAGATATTTCTATTAAGCTTAACATAATTTAGCATAACGCAAACATGGAAGAAAATATACATTCATTTAAGTAGTAACAGTAAAACAGCAAAACACAGAAAAGATGCAACTTGCAACTTAACAGACATTTTTTACCATTGTAAAGAAGCTCTACTGTGATTTTATCGGCTGTAGTTCTAATCTGTGACGTCTGTGGATCATTATGTTATCATTTGGACATTTGAAATCACGACACACTAGCAAGCACTCCATTTTTGTCATCAGTGGTACCAAAATGATGATGCAACGCTGCAAAATTGGACAACAAAGTACTAGCACGTCTCAAAAAATTAGAATATCATGAGAAAGTGAAGAAAGTGAAACCCATTTTTACATTTTTTGAGACGTACTAGTTTGTACATGACTGTGGACGTGTACGAGTGGGGGTGAAAAGTGGGGGTGAAAAAGGAAACAACTGTAACAAAAGCTGGACAAAAGCTTCGACAGCTCCACTTTGCAGAATAGGCGAGACTGTTATATTAGTCGATATCTGCATAACTTTTCTTTGGATATCTTGTCTAGTCTCCAGTCCTTTTTCTCTCACTGGCTTAATAAGTGACCCTATTACTGAAACAAATGCTTCTGTCTTTTCTTCTACTCCTACACTCCTCCGACGTTCACTTCTTTAAACACACCACGTTGGTTTATTTTTATCTCTGCATCTCATAAAGCCATGGTACATTTCACTAGGCTCAACTTTACTTTACTTGACTTTAAAACCCCTTCAGACATGTTTTTGATGAGGGAACAACATTATAACATAGCAGAAAGCCCCAGAACATTGTAGTCAACACAATTAAACTGGTTCTATAGTCCAAGTTTAGTTCTTCTTTAGTTCAAAAACAGACTTTTAAATGAGGTTAAATCATTTGGTGAGTGGAAATTTTGAAAACTCCATTTTGTTGATGTGTAGTACTCTATCTATTTGTTTAAAAGTAAAAAATATGAAATACAATTGTTAAATAATCTGGTTTGGTGTTACTAATTTGCTAGTGACATAGTGCCCACATTCCCCAAAGATAATAGTGTTTATAATGAGGTGCTCTGTTAAATCCTGTTCCGATCCAGATGTTTTAGGACATTAGAAAACTGGATTAACAAAAGAGTTATGGACAAAATGGAACATGAACATCTGGTTGTGTCCAAAATGCTATAAAGTACCATATGTTTGACAGGGAATAGTGTATTGTGGTTTAGGTACAAAATAAAACTATTAAAATGATAGTTCAGCCATTCATTGATAATAATTTGATGACGGTAACTTTTTGAAGTGGCGTCAAGGCAGATTTCATAATATTTCTTCATACAAATTTGTACAATGATTTAAAACATCCCTGTCAAAGCCTCATCCTGTCAGATCTCAGAAGTTAAGTAGGGCCTGGTTAGTGCTTGGTTGGGAGAACGCTGGAAATACCAGGTGCCATGGGGGCTTTGTGTCCTTAAGCAAGGCACCTCACCCACATTGCCTAGTATGAATGTGTATGTGAGCGACGGTGGGGGGTCAGAGGGGCTGGTGGGGCAGACGGGCGGCCTCACTTCTGTCATGAGTGAGTGAATAATGTGCAGACTCCTAAAGAAATGTCTGGAATATAAAATGAATGCATTCTTATTGTTTCTCATTTCCCACAAATATACAAACATATGACACAAAACGATACGTCACATCTTGACAAACCTGATGCGATGAGACGTAGTTTCATTAGCAGCTGCTGATTGTGTTGAGATGGGGCTCTGAAAGGGGAGTGATGAGGGGCAAAGGGAAGGGGGGCTCAGAGCTCACATACAATACATTGTTTTTTATGAATATAGCATTTTCCAATCAGTAAAAGGTAACATGGTGATGTAAATATGCTATATGTATATAAGCAGTAAAAACCCATAGAAGTGTAATACTACCTTACTAACCTTCAGTCAGTTGTGCATTCACCACTACAACTTATATAACCAGTGTCCATGTTATCGGCACCATGAGGTTAGTTGTATAAGGTTGGTGGTTATCTGGTATTTTTGTATCTGTGGCTTTGTTCAAAAGAAAAGACCTGTAGCCACAAATGTGTATCTGGAAAAAAAAAAAAAATCACTGACTGCCTGGTACATATTTATGAGCTTGGAGTCTATTCTTCACAGTGAAAACAGGTCTGAATGATGTGAAACCCCTCTCATTTAGTCTGTGATGAGGAGAGAGAGCCCTGACGAAGCTGATGTTGAGTTATAATGTGCTGCGTTCACAGACCCGTCTCTAAATCTGAAATCTCACGTCTCCAGGCCGTACATCTTCAGAACTGTCCTTTGCCTCATTATCATTTTGCTAAATAATCATGGCTTTATTTCACAGAGGAAATCTTTCAAAGTCACATTAGCACAGAGCTTCTTTCAACACAACAGTCTGCTATAGTCTGCTTCTTTCTTTTATTTAAACAAACTATCTACAGCCAGTTCTCTTTACGGGGCCAAAAAATGACAGAAATCTAACTCTTAAAGGATTGTCCCATATCAGAGGTGGTGGTTTTGACCTAGTTTAGACCTGATTTAATCTTGGTTTAGACCAGATTGTTGTGACATTGTGACATTGTTTAGTCGTGAGTTGGACCTCAATTAGAGCGGCTTTAGCCTAGGTTAGAGCTGGTTTAGTCTCGGGTTATCAGAATCAGAATCAGAATTTCTTTTATTCATCCCGAGGGGAAATTTTCTTTGTTACAGATGCAACCGACCAAGAACATGTAGTTAGAATCAAATTTTCAAACATAAAATAAGATAAATACAATAAGAGAAAAGATAAAATAAAAAAAATAGTTCTCTCTCAAAAATTAGACCTGGTTTAGACCTGGTTTAGTCTTGGGTTAGACTTGGTTTAGACCTGTTTTAGTCCTGGGTTAGACCTCGCTGAGACCTGATTTAAATCTGGTTTAGTCTTGGATTAGAACTGATTTAGAATTGGTTTAGTCGTGGGGTAGACCTTGTTTAGTCTCAGTTTAGGCCTGGTTTAGACCTGGTTTAGTTTCAGTTTAGACCTGGTTTAGTACTGGGGTAGAACATTAGACCTGGTTTAGTCTTGTGTTAGACCTGGTTTAGTATTGGGGTAGACCTTTAGACCTGGTTTAGTCTTGGTTTAGACCTGGGTTAGTCCTGGGTTAGTCCTGGGTTAATCCTGAATTAGTCCTGGGTTAGTTCTGATTTATTGTATTCTGAGAGGTTTTTCCCATTGTGCAAAGGTTGTCTGTGTGCTTTTAGACCTTAGTCCAGAGTCTAAACCTGGTTTAAACCTGGTTTAGTCTTGGAGTAGACCATTAGACCTAGTTTAGACCTGGGTTAGTCCTGGTTTAGACCTGGGTTAGTCCTGGTTTAGACCTGGGTTAGTCCTTGTTTATTGTATCTTGTGGTCATCTATGTTCATTAAGACCTTAGTCCCTTGGTTTAGACCCGGTTTAGACTTAGGGTAGACCATTAGACCTGGTTTAGACCCGGTTTAGACTCATGGTAGACCATTAGACCTGGTTTAGACTTAGGGTAGACCATTAGACCTGGTTTAGACTTAGGGTAGACCATTAGACCTGGTTTAGACTTAGGGTAGACCATTAGACCTGGTTTAGACCTGGTTTAGACTTAGGGTAGACCATTAGACCTGGTTTAGACTTAGGGTAGACCATTAGACCTGGTTTAGACTTAGGGTAGACCATTAGACCTGGTTTAGACCTGGTTTAGACTTAGGGTAGACCATTAGACCTGGTTTAGACTTAGGGTAGACCATTAGACCTGGTTTAGACCTGGGTTAGACCTAGTTTAAACCTGGTTCAGTCAGGTTATATTTGGTCCTGGTTTAATCCTGGTTTAGTCCTGGTTTAGTCCTGGTTTAGTCCTGGTTTAGGAGATAGTCAGTATATTCTGCACTGTGGGACACTTTAGGCAGCACAATAACACCTCCATAGAAAGAAGCAGGTGCCAAACAGAACCCCCAGGTTATGTAATGCACCTTTAACCTGAACTTCAGCAGGTCGGAAAGTTATATATTTGGAAAGTGTGTGTGTGTGTGCGTGCGTGTGTGTGTGTGTGTGTGTGTGTGTGTGTGTGTGTGTGTGTGTGTGTGTGTGTGTGTGTGTGTGTGTGTGTGTGTGTGTGTGTGTGTGTGTGTGTGTGTGTGTGTGTGTGTGTGTGTGTGTGTGTGTGTGTGTGTGTGTGAGGAGTGGTCATGAATGATTCAAGAGGTGAAAAAGTGGCCTGTTAATGAACTCTTCTCCTGCGTGCAGAAGTGTGCTCTGTGCCCCGTCCTCTCCACCTGTCTTCTGCCCCATCTGCATTTTAGTTACAAAATTTCAAGTTACACAATTCACTTTTAATTTGGACTTCACCTGGGTCATCTGAACTTTAAAACTGAAATTGTAGTTTGGGACTGCAAAGTGATATTGGTTGGATTTTGAAAACGCTGGACTTATTTCAACAGATTCCAACAGTGATTCTGGGAGGTTCTGAGGTGATGTTGAGCTGTGCTCGTACCCCGTTTTGTTTCAGCTAAAGGCAGGGAGGCTTGCACCGCGACGGAGCCAGACACTATGTAAAATGTTAAGAGCGGGGCCCGTAGTGGAAGCCGGTGCGGATTGTGTGTATGTGTGTAATTGGCGTGACGAGACAAGATGTTGAGGAAGCAGCAGAGCATGTCCCCACAGCGCTTGAACGCACCACGAAGGGCCCGCAGAGAGAGGAGTGAGGAAGGGAAGACAGAAGGAGGCTAGGAAACAGGGGAGGAGGAGAGGAGGAGACACACAACAATGAATAATCAATGTCTTTGGTTAGAACAATGGACGCTGTTTGTATGTGGGTTTGGTGAGACCGCCAATGATTTCCAACATGTTTCAGGAGTCAAGTTCAAATTAGTCCAATTATCTGCCTGTTTATGACACTTTTTCCTGTTTTAAAGAGGGGCAATTGAACAGAATCCTTTTTTGGGGGGGGGTTCTTTCTATGTTATAATGTTCCCTCATCAAAAACATGCCTGGAGAGGTTTTATATGTTATCCATGTGTATTTGATTAATCTAGTGATCTCTCCCAGGCTCTTGTCAAACCCTCCTTATGATTAGCTGTAAGAGTCTGTCCATGGCTCCGCCCACAAGCCTGCATCACCCATGAGTCTTTATGATTAAAGCAATTTGTGCTGGATTAGAGTTATGACTCCTCCTTTTTTACATCAAATATTTGAAAGTAACTAAGTAACGTTTACTCAAATAACATTTTAAATTAACTACTTTTTTGCCTTTACTCGAGTAGATTTTAGATGGTTACTTTTACTTGAGTAGGAATAAAGCACAGATACTTTTACTTAATTACAATTTTTCAATACTTTTTCCACCTCTGCCCCTATGACAATTCTGCATAAATCTCCAAAAACATGAGACAAAACTGTGCACAGAAACCTGACAGACCTGATGTGATGTGCAGCATTTTCATCAGCAGGACACATGCTGATTGTGCCGTTATAGAGCTCTGAAAGGGAGTGACTTAAACATGTTAATACATTATTTTCTATGAATATAGCGTTAGCAAAACAATCAAAGGTACATGGTGATCTAAATATGTTATGTGTGCAATTAATACTTAATAAAGCATGAACAATGACCTGCATGATTGCACGGAAATACACTCAACAAAAATATAAACGCAACACTTTTGTTTTTGCTCCCATTTGTCATGAGATGGACTCAAAGATCTAAAATTCATTCCAGATACACAATATTACCATTTCTCTCAAACATTGTTCACAAATCTGTCTAAATGTGTGATAGTGGCACTTTTGCTTTGCTGAGATAATCCATCCCACCTCACAGGTGCCACATCCAGATGCTCATCAGACACCATGATTAGTGCACAGGTGAACCTTAGACTGTCCACAATAAAAGGCCACCCTGAAATGTGCAGTTGTTGCTTTATTGGGGGTCTGGGGACTCAGAACCAGTCAGTATCTGGTGTGACCACCATTTGCCTCATGCAGTGCAACACATCTTCTTCACATAGAGTTTATCAGATTGTCAGTTGTGGCCTGTGGAATGTTGGTCCACTCCTCTTCAACGGCTGTGCAAAGTTGCTGGATATTAGTGGGAACTGGTACGCGCTGTCGTATACGCCGGTCAAGCACATCCCAAACATGCTCAGTGGGTGACATGTCCGGTGAGTATGCTGGCCACGCAAGAACTGGGACCTCTGTGCATTCAAAATGCCATCAATAAAATGCACCTGTGTTCTTCGTCCATAACAGATGCCTGCCCATACCATAACCCCACCACCACCATGGGCCACTCCATCCACAACATTGACATCAGCAAAGCGCTCACCCACACGACGCCACACACGCTGTCTGCCATCTGCCCTGAACAATGTAAACCGAGATTCATCCGTGAAGAGAACACCTCTCCAACGTGCCAGACGCCATCGAATGTGGGCATTTGCCCACTCAAGTCTGTTACGGCGACGATCTGGAGTCAGGTTAAGACCCCGATGGTTAGAACCATACATTCTCCATGGAGGTACATACGTTTTACGCCACGTTGTGGAATATTATGACTAAAGAAACAACATTTCCATGGAAACATACAGGAAGAGGCCCTCCTCTAGACCAAATAAGTTTGTCAGAGTTAGGTTTGTGGAGATGCAAACCCACTCACTGTAAAGCATATTTTTGCTCTTTCAATGCAACCAAAATAAGTATAGTATATTATTTTTATTTAGTTAATTTTTTGTCTGAAAGGTCACATATTATGGCTTTAACCCATAATGAACACATTTTATCATGAAAGCAAAGTCTATTATGAATGATTTGGGGTTTGTAACTATAATCAAAACCTAAACCCAAACTAACTAAACTCATTAAGCTAATATAAGCCTGAATCCTTCTTAATGAACGATTTGTCCCAGAGCTCAGAAGCATTCCTCACAGCTGCAGAGCACAAACGCACAAACACGCTGGTTTGTGCATCTTTTCCAGAGCTGCGGCGTGTTTTAAACAAAGTGAGCTGTGAGCAGCTAATCATGCCTTTGTTAGACCAGAACCACCAGAACCAGCACTGACTCATTATGTTATAGCACCTTCAGAAAAAACACAGACCAGAGCTGCCTTCTTAAAATACTTCTGTGGCTGTGCTCTTTCTGCACAATATCATTTTCAATTCTAAGAATAAAAGCAGCTGGAGGAGGCGGTGAGGAAATGAGTTTTATTCTATATAAAACTTGGACTTCAAACCTTGACATGTTGAGTGTTGTTTGTCCTTAGGTAAGACACTTCTTTGTTTATTCTGGATGTCCATGGAGCTCAGTAGTGTCCACCCGCCACTGGTAAAGTGCATTTCCCATTCAGTTTTCTCATAGACAAATAGAAAAATGACCATAATAGTTTTGCCACAGATAAAGGCTGTTCTAAAACTCTTCGGGGAAGGCTCTGTTGTTTCCATGCAGCTTTAGATTCTTACAGATGATCCTTGTGTCCTAAAATGACTTTGCTTCTGTACAGTTCATATCTTTTGTATTGTCAGCACTGTGTCCTCTGCAGAGACACAAGTACGAGTCTGTGTGGACAGGGACAGTGACAGGTGACAGGAGGACAGGTGCAGGGACAGTGGCAGGGACTGATGGAGCGTGTGTGAAGTGACAGAGGGGACATCGGGTCTTGTAACCTTTAGAGGCAAAGCTGCAGGAAGCGTGACGGCTAAAAGAGAAGAAGAGAGGGAAGCGGAGGAGAGAGGGAGAAAGATAGAGAAGGAGAGAGTGGAGGGTGAGGAGAGGTGAAAGAGAGAGAGAATAATAGACAGGCAGGTGCAGAGTAAGTTCATTGTCTCTTTGTTTTGTCTTCAGTTTCCAGAGGGTCACATACACCAGTTACATACAGTACGTCTCGTGGTGTACAGGAAAACACTGCATTTGACCCTCTGCAGCAGGAGATGCTCCCAGCACTAACCAGGCCCACCCTGCTTAGCAGGGATCTGCTGTAATGCTGTAATGGCTGGAAGTTTCAAATCTAAAGCTACAGTCACATTGACCCGTACGAATGATTCACTGGTACAGACTCTGGAGCTCACAGATGTTTGTGGAGGATGGAACCCTTTCTGACAAATTGTATTTCCACACTGGATCAGGGAGGGGATTGAAATCAGGAAATGGAAAAATGGAAATTCCTCCTTTCACTCATCTAGGACGCCCTCCTCCAGAGACCATCAAGTGACAGGGGCGTGGTCAGTCTGAGACACCTGATTGATCCGTCAGGCTGACCACGCCCACAGGAAGTAAGAACATCTGAAATACGTCGCACCATGTGACTACCAACACTGATGACAGTTCTGAAGATGGCTCACAGCAGCAGCCCGACAGGTCCACAGGGGTAAATATATGTCCCAGTACACTGTACTGCTGGTTTCACATGACATCACCACATCCTATAGGGCAATAATACTGAATACAGACGGGGGCGCTCAGATGAATGTTGTTAAAATATAGATTTGTGTTCTAGTCACTAGAAATGATCAGGCTGAACATTGTTCTCCAGAGTGCTGTTTTATCATTGTCCGGTGTCTGTCCTCTGTGCAGCTCGAGGATCTGTTCAGTCCTCCTTAAAACAGTCTCAGGTCTTTACACATTTACACTGGTGGATTCTGTTTAGTGCAGAAGTTAGTGCGTCACACACCAGAAGGTCCTGGGTTTGACTCCCAAGCGGTGTGGGGCCTGTGAACTTTGGTTGGCTCTGGTTTCCTCTACCACTAAAATATAAACAAAACACTAAAACATAAAAATGAGGTTCCAAATATTAGTGAGACTTTCCTGGTTAAGGCGTATACATCCCATCTCTATATGTTATGATAATATTTTTGTCACATTTGAACTAATTTATCTCAACATTGATAATTCTGTCTTAATTACCTGTCCAGCTTCACTAGTGTTAATGACTTCCTGTGTTCACATGTATTCATCCCTCCTCCTCCTCCTCCTCCTCTTCTCTCGCTCTTATTTACACTTCACATGTCTCACTTTTCTCATTAGAATCGGGAGCGTTTCCGTGTTGAATTATGGATGTGGATGTGGATGGGAGGAGGCCTGTCCAGTGCACGTCCCCAGTGGGAGTTTTTAAGCTTGCCGTGGTCACCAGGGTCCTCTGCTGTCTGTCCAATCTCTGTTCATTTGAACTGACAGCCCACGATGCATTCACTGTCTATAGGAGGAAAACATGCTACACCATTTGCATATTACACTAAACTAAATGCCAGATGGATCCATGCTGGGGCTGCATAATCGAATCTAAACAGTAAATTGGTTGCAAATAGCAGATCACAAAGTCTGTAGTGATTTAAATTAAAGTACAGTCTGGAACTTTTTGGAGGTGGCATGACTTCTGCATGATTCAATGGAAATAGAATGTTAAAACCATACTATGGAACATTCCCCATGGAGATCGATATATTTCATGCTGTCATACTCTGGAATATTTAGCAAAAGGAACAAGAAATTAAAGCCGCAAGCGGCATCGAACGGCCCTCGCGGGCCACGCATCGCATTCGGCCGACCTGACGCTTCCCCGGGTGGCGCTGACACTCCCCCGGGTGGCGCTGACGCTCCCCTGGGTGGCGCTGATGAGCCTCTTGTCTCTGTGTGTTTGTGGCTTTGGGCTGAACTTGTCACTAAACACATAAAATCCACACACACTGGAGATGCTGATGTGCTAACATAGATAAACATGTGCAAAATACAACTTTGGCCCCCTGGAAATTTCTACAATTTCACGTTCAATGAAACTAATAAGACATTATATCAGTTTGAAATGTAAGACATTGTAGAAATTTTTCCATTAGGATAACATGGAGGCTTTGGTGCATCGCCATGGCAACCCAGTGAAATATACCATATAGTTGTCATTGACTTTTTTGATTGGGATGACATGAAGAGACATTGTGCCAAATTTGAGAATATTCTGTGAAAGTAAAATATTTTTCATGAATGGGAATTTATCTGATCTTTCCCATTAGGATAACATTGGAGTTTTCACGCAGCACCATGGCAACACAATTAAAAATACCATATGGTTTACATTGACTTTTTTGATTGAGATGGCCCAAAGTAATTTTCTACAAAATTTTGTAAATTTTGGAAAAACTAACATTTTGACCCTCCATGCAAAATGTTATTGTGTCCTGCAGGGGGCGCTATCACACCATTTTTGCTTGTATCACAATTAGTCGGCTTTGGTATGAAAGTGATTCAAATTTGAGGACAATCGGACTTTGTATGGCTGAACGGGAGCAAATTTAGACATTGGAAAATTGCTTCACCCATTCACTCAATGTTGACGATGACTTGTTAGCAAGAATAAATATGCATGTCCCATGCCTTCGGCATGGGTTGCTAGGATACTGCTGTTCACGTAGGGGGCGATCGAGGGATGAAGTTGAGCACTTTGCGAAGCCCAGGCATTTATCATTGCGAAAGCAATAGGCCCTACGCCCTATAGGGGCCTAAATAAAAAAATTATTTTAGCAAAAACACAATATATCCTTTAACATAGGAAATGCATATTACACATTTTTTTGAAAGCTTTCGAGAGTCCCCACGTCACCGTGGGGTCATTCAACATCTCGTCAGGGTCGGCCATTGACTCCCATTGATTTCCATTCATTTTAGCAGCTGTAAATATGGGTCATGCCTTCGGCATGGGGGCTTGGATACAGCTTCATGTCAGGAGTGTGTTTGGTGCTTCGCGCTACTTTTGATGACTTGTTAGCAAGAACAAATATGCATGGGTTGCTAGGATACTGCTGTTCATGCAAGGGGCAATCGAGGGACGAAGTTGAGCGCTCAAGTTCGTAAGACAGTTGACAGTCTGTAGGGTTGTCTGTAGGGGCCTGTAGGGGCTGGGGCCTAAATATAGCCACAAGCGGCGATAATCGGCCCTCGCGTTTGCCTACACCGCATCCCACATACACCGTGTCCCGCAGATGGCATGCCCTACAAACAGCGTGCCCTGCACATCGCACCATGCACACGCCGTGCCCCACACTAACCATAATAACCATAAGCCCCAACCACACTTTTCATATGCTTTACAGTGTGTTATATTTAGGTCGAGATCACGCATTAGTGATTCAAATTTCCCAGGCCAACACATCCTCCATCAGAAAGATTTCATAGTGTACCTTTAAATTATTTTTGCAGAGTTTTTGCGCCCCCTCCTGGCCAACAGTGAAAAATTCTCCATGTCCGTAATATGTTTTTTTGCTTGTAGTCATGCACAGAATTTAATTCCCAAATTTGGTACAAATCCGATATGTTGGCGCTTCATGTCTAGGGGGCGCTATAGTGTAATTTTCCATATGCTTTATAGTGTATTATATTCAGGCCAAGATCAGCATCAGTGATTCAAATTTAGGCTTGGTCTGACTAAGTCTGTGCCAACAGTAGCAAATACTGACATTGAATATTGTATAAATTTGGATTGAACTTTGTGGCTTTGCCGCATGTAAATCGTGACAGTATGCAAACTCTGCATTTCAATCCAAGATGGCCGCCTTCTGCTTTGTCAGGAGGCATAGCCATAATAATAGTTTTTGTTTTGTCATCACGTGACAAATGTGTGTACCGAATTTCATGGCTCTACGACAAAGTTGAGCTGGGACGGCTCCCATAGGAGTGGGCGGAGCCTAATATTCGAGGTGGCAAATTATCTCCATTTTTTTATCCCCATGCGTGAAACCTATATTTTCTTGAATGTCTCATTATTTCAGAATTCTTGGCAAAGTTTGGTGAGTTTTTGAACGTTTTTCAACGTGTTTGCGGGGTCACGTTTTATTTATCTGTAGGGGGCGCTAATGCACCAAATTAATATTTTTCACATTCAGTGGCTTTAAGGCTGAGAGTTTAAGAACTGTGTCAAATTTCATTTAAATCAGAGTTTGTTTCAGCAAATAGGAGCTATTTGTAAATATCCAAAACTTGTGTTCATTGTTTGTCACTTCACTGCTCAGAGACGTGAGACGGATTTGGGATGTGGATAACTTTTGACATTCCCATCCTCGAGATAATGTGGACCAAATCTGAGGCCGTTCGGGTGACGCCCGTGGAGGAGTGCGTTTCAGCTTTGCAAACTTTAATCCAAGATGGCCGCCTTCTAGTGTGTTAGGGGGCATGGCCATAATAATATTTTTTACTCATCTTGTCATGATCGACTTCTGTCTTAAATTTTATTATTCTATCTCCAATTTTTTTTTGGTGTCATTCGTATTCACTAATGTATTTTTGCCTCATTAGGGGGCGCTGACGAGCCATTTTCTTTATTTCTTGAAAATGGAAATAGCCAAAAATTAGAGAAGCGCAGTCTCTAACACATGGCCAAATTTCGTGAGTTTTTGTCATTGTTCAGTGGGTGAAAAATCAGTGAGTGCGTCAGGAGAAAAATAAGAAGAAGAAGAATATTCTGATACGAGAACAATGTTCCGCTTTTTTTTGGGCAACAAACTATAAATTTTCGGAAACCTCTGGTGCATTGCTATGTCATGGCGAGGGTCCCTGGTCACTATGGGCGAGTCACATCGCGTCATTTTAGTTCCCGCCCCCTATGAGCATCACTATGTGATACTAATAGGCCCTTCGCCAGCCTCTGGCTTGGGCCCACTAAATAATAATAAAAATAATAATAAGAGCAAAAAAAATATATCCTTTAACATAGGAAACACATATTATACATTTTTTGAAAGCTTTCGAGATTCCCCAAGTCACCGTGGGGTCATTGGTGAATGACGAGCACGTAAGCGAATTGACTCCCATTGATTTCCATTCATTTTAGCAGCTATAATTATGGCCCATGCCTTCGGCCTGGGGGCTTGGATACAGCTTCATGTCAGGAGTGTGTTTGGGGGACAGGAGGCGCTTCGCACTACTTTTGTCAACATTGAGTCAATGGTCTTCACCCATTGACTCAATGTTGACGATGACTTGTTAGCAAGAACAAATATGCATGTCCCATGCCTTCGGCATGGGTTGCTAGGATACTGCTGTTCATGCAGAGAGCGATCGAGGGAAGAAGTTGACAACGTTGCGAAAGCAACAGGCCCTATGCCCTGTAGGGGCTCGGGCCTGGCTATGGAAGAGTGAGGTTTGTGGAGAGTAATTAAGCATGTTTTTAATGCAATAAAAACATTCAATATAAAAATATGCCTCTATTTTAGTCTATTTTTTGGCTAAAATGTTACATACTGTGGCTTTAATAACTTCTTGAATTTTGACACATAAAAAATACAATTCTATATTTTCTTCCCTTATTTCATGACTTGGTTTTCACATTATTTTACTATTAACTATTAACTATTTTGGTGGAAAATTGTAACATATTACCAAAAATGTGATGCACTTAATGCACAATTTTTAAAAAATCTAATTTATTTTGATTTTATTATAATATTGATTTTATTTATTATCATTTTCATCTCTCTCTCTTCTCTGTCTGTCTTTCTTTCTCTCTCTCTGTCTGTTTGTCTGTCTCTCCTCCTCTTCCCCCTCTCTTTACCAGTCTTTTTTCATCCTCTCTTCCTCTCTCCCCCTCTGTCTCTGTCTTTCCTCCATCCTCTTCCCCAAATCCCTCTCTCTCCCCCTCTCTACTTGTCTGTCTCTCTCCTCCTCTTCTCCTCCCCCTCTTTTTCCCAGTCTTTCTTCATCCTCTCTTCCTCTGTCTTTCCTCCCTCTCACTCTTCTCTCTGTCTGTCTGTCTCTCTCCTCCTCTTCTCCTCCCCCTCTTTTTCCCAGTCTTTCTTCATCCTCTCTTCCTCTCTCCTCTTCTCTCTATTGGTGTGTTTCTCTCCTCCTCTCCTCCTCTTCTCCTCCTCCTCTCTTTCTCAGTCTTTCTTCATCCTCTCTTTCTCTTTCCTTCCTCCTTCTCTCTATTTGTGTGTTTCTCTCCTCCTCTTCTCCTCCTCCCTCTTTTTCCCAGTCTTTCTTCATCCTCTCTTCCTCTCTCCTCTTCTCTCTCTTTCTATCCCAGTTTCTCTCATTCTTTCTCTATGTTACTCTCCGTTTCCGGCAGCGATGGATGGAGAATGTTAAAGAAAGACAAACCAACCATTCAGTCAGGTACTCTGCTCTGGGACACAACTACTCCCAAACACCACCTCTCCTTTCTCTCTTTCTATTCATCCCTCCCCTCTTTCTCCGCTCCATGTCCCTTCCTTCTCTACTGTTTCATCTCTCTCCCCTTTTCCACTTGTCTTTCTCCTCTCCCCATCTCGTTCTCTCCCTTATCTCTCTCTCTCTCTCCCTTTCTCATTGTCTTTCTTCTCTTTGTCTCTATCCACTCCTGTTCCCTCACTCTTTTCCCCTTTCCTCTATTTCTTCCCCTCTATCTCCCACTCCTTCACCTCCCTTTCTCTCTCCCCTTCTTTCTTTTCACTTTTTCACTCCTTCTCTGTCCTCACACCTCTCTTTCCCTCCCCTCTCTATCTTTTTTGACTCCCCACCCTCTCCTTGTCTCTCTCTCCTCCCTTTCTTATTTTCTCTCCCTCCTCCTCTCTCCATCTCTCTCCTCTGCCCCTCCCTCTCTTCCCCTTCTCCCTTTCCTCCCTCCCTTTCTTCTGTCCTCCATTTCTCTTTTTCCCCCTCAGTCTCCCTCTTTCTGTGTCCTCTCCATCTCTCTCTTCACTCCCCTTCCCTCTCCTCCTCCTCTCTCATTCTCTCTCTATCTTTCTCTTCCTTTCTCTGTCTCGCTCCCTCACCGTATTCTCTCCATCTCTCTCATCTACCTTCTTCCACATCTCCCCCTCCTCCCTCTCTCCTCTCCTCCCTCTCTCCTCTCCTCCCTCTCTCCTCTCCTGTCCCCCCTCTCTCCTCTCCTTTCCTCCCTCTCTCCTCTCCTGTACTCCCTCTCTCCTCTCTCCTCCCTCTCTTCTCCCCTCCCTCTCTCCTCTCTCCTCCCTCTCTCCTCTTCTCCCTCCCTCTCTCCTCCCTCTGTCCTCTCCTTCTCTCCTCCCTCTCTCTGTCCTCTCCTCCCTCTCTCCTCCCTCTTTCCTCTCTCCACTCCACCCTCTCTCCTCCCTCTCTCCTCCCTCTCTTCTCTCCTCTCCTCCCTCTCTCCTCCCTCTCTTCTCTCCTCCCTCTCTCCTCTCCTCTCTGTGTCAGTTGACTCAGTGGACCGTGCCTTCACATCCAGAAACACCTTTTTAACTTTCATATTCTGTCTCTTTTCAGCCATCTTCACTTTGCTTTAGTTTGTGTCCACTTGTACTTTTTTAATGTGAACTTTTCGCTCCGGTTGGTTCCAGAAACAGTGAAGCAGTGAAGGGAAACTGCTCTGGAGGGAACTCATGTCTGAGGATTTTTAAAATGTTATATTATTGATGAGATTTTAATTGCATCTGATTACATATTCAATAATAATAATAATAATAATCGTCAGATGAATTTGGGATGTGAATAACTTTTGATGGTCTCGACCTGGAGATAGTGTGGACCAAATCTGAGGCCATTCGGGTGAGCGCCTTCAGAGGAGTGCGTTTCAGCTTTGCAAACTTAAATCCAAGATGGCCGCCTTCTGGTGTGTCAGGGGGCGTGGCCATAATAATACTTTTTACTCGTCTTGTCATGATCAAATTTTGTGTTAAATTTCATGATTCTACGTGCACATTTTTTTTGCTGTCAGTCGTATTCCCTAATGCATTTTTGTCGCGTTAGGGGGCGCTGACGAGCCATTTTATTTATTTCTTGAAAATGGAAATAGCCCAACCCAAACCCAACCCAAAACATGCAGCACCCCTATGAACTAACATCAAGGACCATGTTGTCCACCCTCCTGTGGGTTCACCACCTGCAGAGGGGTTCATAGGGGGGGTCAGGTGCTATGAGTATTGGGCAGCAAGCTGCCCCCGCGACCCAGCCGGATTAAGCGGGAGAAGATGGATGGATGGATGGAAATAGCCAAAAGTTAGAGATCCGGAGTCTTTAACAGGTGGTCAAATTTCGTGAGTTTTCGTCATTGTTCACTGGGTGAAAAATGGGTGAGTGCGTTAGAACAATGTTCTGCTTTTTTTGGGCCAACAAACTATACATTTTTGGAGGGTTCCTGGTCACTACGGATGAGTCACGTTGCGTCATTTTAGTTCCCGCACCTTATGAGCATCGCTATGCGATATTAATAGGCCCTTCACCAGCCTCTGACGCTTGGGCCTGAAGAAGAAGAAGAAGAAGAAGAAGACAAACTATACATTTTTTGGAAACCTCTGGTGCATTATCATGGTGAGGGTCCCTGGTCACTACGGGCGAGTCACGTCGCGTCATTTTAGTTATCGCCCCCTATGAGCATCGCTATGCGATACTAATAGGCCCTTCACCAGCCACTGGCGCTCGGCCCAAATAATAATAATAATAATAATAATAATAATAATAATAAAAATAATGAAATAATGGCAATGGTTGGCCCTCGCGTGCGCCTACGCCCCGCAAACAGCGTATCCTACAAACACTGTGCCCAGCACATCGCGCCGTGCAAACACCACACCCAGCAAATGTCGCGCCCAGCAAATGACATGCCACACGCTAACCCTAATAACCGTAAACCCCAACCACACTTTACATGCTTTACATGCTTTACAGTGTGTTATATTCAGGCCGGGATCACATATTAGTGATTCAAATTTCCCAGGCCAACATATCCTCCATCAGAAAAATTACATAGTGCACCTTTAAATTATTTTTGAGGAGTCTTTGCGCCCCTGGTGGCCAACAGTGACAAATTCCCCATGTCCGTAATGTATTTTTTTGCTCGTAGTCATGCATAGAATTTAATTCCCAAATTTGGTACAAATCCGATAATGTTGGCATTTTATTATACTAGGGGGCGCTATAGTGTAATTTTCCATATGCTTTATAGTGTATTATATTCAGGCTGAGATCAGCATCAGTGATTCAAATTTCAATACGATCGGACTAAGCCTGTGTCAACGGGAGCAAATCTTCACATTCAATATTGTCTAAATTTGAATTGAACTTTGCGGCTACCACACATAAACCGTGACAGTTTTTTTTTTTAAATAGACCAAGCGTTTGAAGCTTCACTTCTCTAGATGATGTACGGTGATTTTCAGCCCTGTGGGTGAAGCACCTTCAGAGGAGTTCGTTCAAACGCAACATGAGCGACAATATGAACTCTGCATTTTGAAGATTTCAATCCAAGATGGCCGCCTTCTGCTTTGTCAGGGGGCGTGGCCATAATAATATTTTTTGTTTGTATTGACGTGATGAATGTGTGTACCGAATTTCATGGCTCTACGACAAAGTTGAGCTGGGATGGCTCCCATAGGAGTGGGCGGAGCCTAATATTTGAGGTGGCGTATTATCTTCATTTTTTGATCCCCACGCATGAAACCTATATTTTCTCAAATGTCTCATCATTTTTGAACATTTGGCAAAGTTTGGTGAGTTTTTGAACGTTTTTCAACATGCTTGGGGGGTCACGTTTTATTTCAATCTGTAGGGGGCACAATGCACCAAATTAAATGTTTTTCACATTCAGTGGCTTTAGGGCAGAGAGTTTAAGAACTGTGTCAAATTTCATTGAAATCAGAGTTTGTTTGAGCAAATAGGAGCAATTTGTAAATATCCAAAACTTGTGTTCATTGTTTGTTTCTTCACTGCTCAGAGACGTCAGTCGGATTTGGGATGTGGATATTTTTTGACGTTCCGCCCCAGGAGATAATGTGGACCAAATCTGAGGCCGTTTGGGTGACGCCCGTGGAGGAGTGCGTTTCAGCTTCGCAAATTTTAATCCAAGATGGCCGCCTTCTGGTGTGTCAGGGGGCGTGGCCATAATAATATTTTTTACTCATCTTGTCATGATCGACTTCTGTCTTAAATTTCATGATTCTACGTGCACATTTTTTTTGGTGTCATTTGTATTCCCCAATGTATTTTTGTCACGTTAGGGGGCGCTGACGAGCCATTTTATTTATTTATTGAAAATGGAAATAGCCAAAAGTTAGACTTCCGGAGTCTTTAACACGTGACCAAATTTCAGTTTTTGTCATTGTTCACTGGGTGAAAAATCGGTGAGTGCGTTAGGAGAAAAATAATAATAATAAGAATATTCTGATACAAGAACAATGTTCCGCTTTTTTTTTGGCCAACAAACTATACATTTTCAGAAACCTCTGGTGCATTATCACATCATGGCGAGGGTCCCTGGTCACTACGGGCGAGTCACGTCGCGTCATTTTAGTTATCGCCCCCTATGAGCATCGCTATGCGATACTAATAGGCCCTTCGCCAGCCTCTGGCTTGGGCCCAATAATAATAATAATAATAATAATAATAATAATAATAATAATAATAATAATAATAATAATAATAATAACATATTGGATTTGTAGAGCACTTGCTGGTCACCCAAAAGTGATTTACTTTGCACTAGATGAGCTTTGTGAAGTTTTGGCTTCATGTGGATAGGCCCAGTAATTACAGTGATATGACCAGTGGTGGCTGGTGAATAGAAGGCGCAAGTGCACCACACTCCCTAACTTAACCTCGATTTAAAAAAATAAATTATAAATAAATTATAAAGTTATGTTATATTAGGCTATACACTACCATTCAAAAGTTTGGGGTCACCCAGACAATTTTGTGTTTTCCATGAAAAGTCACACTTTTATTTACCACCATGAGTTGTAAATTGAATAAACTATAGTTACACTGACAAGGTTAGAAATAATGATTTGTATTTGAAATAATATTTTTTTCCTTCAAACTTTGCTTTTGTCAAAGAATCCTCCATTTGCAGCAGTTACAGCCTTCAGACCTTTGGTGTTCCAGCTGTTATTTTGTTGAAGGATCTGGAGAAATTTCACCCCACACTTCTAGAAGCTTCTCCCACAAGTTGGATTGTCTGGATGGAAACTTCTTACATACCAGACGGTCAAGCTGCTCCCACAACAGCTCAGTGGGTCCATAACACTTCTTTCCACTCTTCCTCTGTCCAGTGTCTGAGTTCTTTTGTCCATATTAATCTGTTTCTTTTATTGGCCAGTCTCAGATGTGGCTTTTCCTTTGCCGCTCTGCCCTGAAGCTGCATCCCGGAGTCGCCTCTTCACTGTAGATGTTGACACTGGCGTTTTTCGGGTACTATTTAATGAAGCTGCCAGTTGAGGACCTGTGAGGCGTCTATTTCTTAAACTAGAGACTCTAATGTACGTATCTTCTTGCTCAATTGTGCAGCGGGACCTCCCACTTCTGTTTCTACTCTGGTTAGAGCCTGTTTGTGCTGTTCTCTGAAGGGAGTAGTTCACACCGTTGTAGGAAATCTTCAGTTTCTTGGCAATTTCTTGCATAGAATAGCCTTCATTTCTAAGAACAAGAGTAGACTGTCGAGTTTCACATGAAAGTTCTCTTTTTCTGGCCATTTTGAGCGTTTAATCGACCCCGATACTCCAGATACTCAACCTGCTCAAAGGAAGGTCAGTTTTATAGCTTCTCTAACCAGCTAACCTGTTTTCATCTGTGCTAACATGACACCAAGGTTTTCTAAATATCCATTAGCCTTCTGACACAATGATTAAACACACTGTATCATTAGAACACCAGAATGGGCCTCTGTACACCTATGTAGATGTTGCACCAAAAACCAGACATTTGCAGCTACAATTGTCAGTTACCACATGAGGAATGTATAGAGTGTATTTCTGATTAGTTTAAAGTTATGTTCATTGAAAAAAACAGTGCTTTTCTTTCAAAAATAAAGAAATTTCTAAGTGATCCCAAACTTTTGAATGGTAGTGTATGTTTAATATTTAGTTTAAAACCGAATGTGTATCTGCATAGACATATTTTTATCATTTTTCATCATTTAAATGTGCTCATATCGCCATATTTGAGTCATGTGGTGCATTTGAGTGCGCACAGTCTCTGCGCCCCAATGGAGGTCTATGGATGGGGCTGAAACATTTAGAAAATTTCACGTCACGTTTCACGTTTTGCCCATTAGTTTGTATTGCAGCCCCTGAAAAACGTCGTAGTGCAGGGAGGGGCGCACTCAAATCTACTGATTGGTCTTTAGAAACATTATCATAATTCTGACCTATGAGGATTCAGCTGCTCTGTCCCGCCTCAGCCCAACAGGCTAATGCTACTGCTACAGGCTAATGTTAATGCTACAAGCTAATGAATGGAGAACTACAGAGCTGTTTGCTATGGCCGCTAGCTACTTTCACCTAAACCGAAACAGGAGAGCGGTAGGAGTGACCTAAAGCACGGGACACACTGACACAGACGCCCGCTGCCGCCGTTGGGGCAAGTTTGTCCTGGGCGTAGTGCAGAGAGCTTAAGTCCACCTGGTGCCCTGGTGCTAATATGGACTGGTGTAACTTTCAGACTGAAGTGGAAAGTGGGATTAAGACGACTTTTAGAACCATAGAACCAGCTCGTGCACTTGGCTCCAGGACCTTGTTCCGTGGACCGGACTGGATCACGACATATTGGAGACAGAACCAACAGGACAGCGGGCAGAGGACACACTGTGCACCGGTCCTCTGGAGAAGGTAAGAGGTTTGTTTTTGTTAGTTTGGGGCAAATCTGACGATGGAGCCTCACAGGTAACAGTGTTATAGTAGGTAAATGTGTAAATGAATGAGCGACAGAGCCGATCCGGTGCTTCTGCCGTGTGCTGTAGGAGCGGAGCTGATGCTGTGTTTGTGTTGTGACCGGAGCCTCACATTTTTGCTGCATTTTCATGATGTTACGGGACTGGTTGTCGGGCTGGTTGTGAGCGGTGTGTTACGGTGTGTTATGGTGTGTTACGGTGTGTTACAGTGTGTTACGGTATGTTACAGTGTGTTACGGTGTGTTATGGTGTGTTACGGTGTGTTACAGTGTGTTACGGTATGTTACAGTGTGTTACGGTGTGTTATGGTGTGTTACGGTGTGTTACAGTGTGTTACGGTATGTTACAGTGTGCTACAGTGTGCTACAGTGTGTTACAGTGTGTTACGGTGTGTTACAGTGTGTTACGGTATGTTACAGTGTGTTACGGTGTGTTATGGTGTGTTACGGTGTGTTACAGTGTGTTACGGTATGTTACAGTGTGCTACGGTGTGTTACAGTGTGCTACAGTGTGTTACAGTGTGTTACGGTGTGTTATGGTGTGTTACGGTGTGTTACAGTGTGTTACGGTATGTTACAGTGTGTTACGGTGTGTTATGGTGTGTTACGGTGTGTTACAGTGTGTTACGGTATGTTACAGTGTGCTACGGTGTGTTACAGTGTGCTACAGTGTGTTACAGTGTGTTACAGTGTGTTACGGTATGTTACAGTGTGCTACAGTGTGCTACAGTGTGTTACAGTGTGTTACGGTGTGTTACAGTGTGTTGTTTGGGTTGGGTGTGAGCAGGTGCATCAGGTTGTGTTGCTGCATAAACTTTGCGCTTGGCTGTGTGTTGTGCTCCTGATAATGTTCAGCCAAAAGTGACTAAAATGGCATTTGTTATAATTTTATATAGCCTATACATCAGGCATGTCCAAACTATGGCCCGGGGGCCAAATGTGGCCCTCAGACCAAATTCTTTTGGCCCTCAGGCTTCCAGGTGAATTGGCCCATAGTACCGCAATTAATACTTTTTACTGCAAGTTTTTGAACTCTACCTTGATCAAGCAAATGTAGTGTGTCTTTTTGAGGGTCTAAGCATGAAAAAAGGTCTGGAGAGTCATTTAAACCTGTTATAAATGCACAGATTTGAATTACTCACTGTTTTGACCCTGAGTCTATGACCCTCGATCGGCCCTCACACTGGTCTGTGTTTTAATATGTGGCCCTTGATGAAAAAAGTTTGGACACCCCTGCTATACATAATACATATTTATTATTTTGACTTATGTGCCCCCGCACAAAATTATACCACCAGCCACCACTGGATATGAACCATAAACCAAGTCAACAAAGCTACAATAAGGTGCTATATTACGCAGAATGGACTCTCACAAGCTTTAAGTTGTGTTATAATGTTGTTACCGCCTCAAAACACGCCTGGAGTTGTGTTTTGCTTCATTCACACATGTTTGAGTAACTCTTTATTATTAGTCTGTCTATGTGTGTAGAATCCCTCAGTCGTCCAGGTAGAATCCATGGCAAAGGGTAGAGTTCAATTTGTCCACTGGAAGATCTTTCGCCGCTCATCCAAGTTGAAAGGCTGGACCAGGTTTCACATCTGACATCTACTGATAACAAAAATTCAGATCCTCCAGCTAAGGTTCTCCTGACCAAGAAGATCTGCAGATGGGTCCCACCACTCCCTTGCATTTTTACTATCCATGACCTGTGAATCTGTCATAGTGCAATGTTTTAATTGTTCCCATTTAACTGAGGAAACAGGGAATGTTTAACCCACAAATAGGTGGACGATGCCTGGAGTGTGGATGCCAGAGCCCCTCGCCCGCTCGAGCCTGCACCTTTCTCCAGCCCTGGAACTCAATTTAATCAAGATTTAGTGGTTTATATTCTGTAGATACAAATTCCTGTTGAATTTAAGATTACCAGGAGACTATCCCACAAGGATTAAAGACCTTTTACAAAAGATCTACATATCTACTTGGCTTCTAGTATAAAGAAATATAAACTATATTGACTCAAGATCCAAATGTTATATATTAAACAAATAACAAAGACACAATAAAAAAAAAGCATTTTAATTGAACAATTTCTATAAGACTCTTCTCCAGAGAAAAGAAGAATGAACTTGAACATTCTATGAACTATCGTCACTGATTGTGTTTTAATGTTGATTTGTAAAATCATGTGAATGTTATGTTCATACTTTATCTGTGTTAATGGTTCAGATGTCATAAAATTCCTTATCTCTCATTGGCCAGTCTTCCCCGCTCAAACTCAGGAAGGAGGAGGAAGTGGTCACAGACTATAGACATCACCTGTGGGACCCCAGCCTCATTGTTTGTGCAGGCATCAGTTCTGTGAAAGGAGAGACAATGTTCCACGATGCCCTCTAAAAGTTTTTGTCCATCTCTTTGATGCTTTTTATCTAAATTTCTGTAGCTACTCTGACAGAAAACAAAGCCTTAAATTTTTCACATTTAAATATTTAAATTTTTGCAGACAAATAATCTTTTTGATTGATTAGCCTTAGTGACCAGCACATGGATACTCGGAAGTTGCCCCCTGTTCCTCTTGTGACCGAGGGCAAAGCTTGGAGATACTGTTAGATCACGCAGCCGTCATCTGTCCCTCTGGAGACGTCAGACACATGGAAGGACCTGGATCAGACCTCATCGTGAATAACAACACTTCTCTCTATGGTCGTGTACGCACAAAATTCAAATTCAAATTCAAATTCAAATAACTTTATTTATCCGTTAGGAACTTCGTTTGCAGACAGAGCACCAGCACAAGTGAAGACTCCACACAAAATGTCTTAAAATCAATTAGTTCAGACTCAGCACATAACTTTAGAAACTCTTAAAGTGCACCTTATCTTAGATTTCTTTACAGTCCTTCATTTACAGTCTAGAATAACCAACACTCATTTGCATATTTTCATATTTAAATGCTGTTTAACTTGGTCAATAAATATTCATAAACCATAAGTTTACTTGATCTTGAAAAGAATTCAAAAACCTTCAGCTCAAATGTTGAATTAATTATTAATTAATGAATTTACATAAATTGATTATATTGTATTAAATTTATTGTAGTAATATTTTTCAACAATAGTTGAGTGGTGCCCCAAAACTTAAAACGTAAAAGTTTTGGGGCTAGTAAAAGACGTGCCCACAAAGGCCATGTGGGTGTAGCTTTGACTTAGAACCCTCAAATTCCAATTCATAAATCCAATCAGCCCATTCTTTAAGTACAGGTAAGTCTTCCAGTACTTAGAGAATAAACATTCCTTCCTTTCAGTTTATAGCTGAAAAACAGAAAAATATGAGCACGGGCTTGCATCTCCATAAACCTGACCTGCCTCCTCCTTCTTGTCTCCATGGAAATGTTCCTTTGGCTAGACTATTCACAGTAGAGCATGAAACATATCTATCTCCATAAAATGTTCTGAAATATGGCTTTAATTTTCTATTTCTATAGAATCATGCAGTTGGCTTTCCACCTCCAAAAAGTTACACACTATCACTTTAACTGTTTATATGATGTCTTTTGTGGAAATGAATCCAAATCCACCTTACATCACATCATATTGTGTAATTACGGCCCTGGTAGAGACAGTGAATTTCTGTTTAACCTGTACAGACCTGTGCCTTTTGAATGTGTCATCTGAAGGCTCAGAGGAAAAGGGATCTGTTGGTTTTTGTTTGCCTTTCGCAGCATTGTCCTCCTCACACTAATGAGACCCAGTGAGCCTGTTCATAATAACGCAGGGAGGAAGAGTCTGGGGAGTGGCCAGTCTGCTCTGGGCAGGACTGGCATTACACTTTACCACTGTGGACGGGCACATATTGATCAGTGCTCTCTGTGGCCCTCAGTTTAACCTTTAATCCCATCACTCCAGTCCAATGGATCGTTTTGGTTAGCAACACATAGCAACAAGCATCTGGAGTTACTTTGAGATTCGTATTTTTAATACATAATTATTTGTCTATTAAATGATTTTCCAGATACTCAGGTTGCCACAGTCCCATGCATTATTACTGTAGTTCACTCCACACTAGTTACTTCTGGAGCCACAGCTGCCCTGGACATTGACAGAAATAAGGCAGCTAATCTGCAGCATATATTACACCTCATACGATGGTAATGTGAGTGAAGTATGTTGCTCAAGGGCACAATGACAGTACTGGGCTGTGAGGGGTTTGAACCTCCAACCTTGAGGTATAAAATCACTTATGGTTTTAATTTTAAAGAAAAATCACTTGGGCTGGTTGAAGATAGAAAGGCTTAATGCCATACTGTGAAACATTCCAGACAAAGCAATAACATCTCCATAGAGATGGATCCTCCGCCAGAAAAGTGACACAATGCACCTTTAAGGATCATATGTTACACAAAGGGATTCTTGTGAGCTTTAATCCATGTTATGATGTTTTCACCTCAAAAACAGACCTGGAGTTGTGTTTCATTTCATTCACATGTTGGAGTAACCCTTTATTATTAGTTTGTCGACATCTCCAAAGATCAAAATGCTCTGTTCCTCCTCGTGATGTCACGAAGTGGTAGTTTTCATGTCAACAGCTCCTTTTACTTTAGTTCAGTAGAGATTGTCCAAATTGTTCTAGTGAATGTGAATGAAGTTTAAAAACAGTGAGGCACTTCCTGTATTACCACATGACATCACAATGTGTTTTCAGTTTGAAGTCAATGTAAAAATCCAGGGTATATGATGAGGAAAAAACACCATGACATAGATCATTAATATGGGCCTTTTCCATCATTACATTAAAATGGTGTATGTGTTGGCCCAATCCTTAACATTTATAGATTTTCTGTTTTTAATATTTCATTAAAAGACCTTTGTCTTTTGTATTTTCCTTAATACACAGAGAGCTTGTGTGTGAGATAATGATGTATTTTGGACTGGTTTTCTACCACATACATAGAGGCAGACTCTATTGTAGCTCCTGTAGCATGTTTTCACCTGCTCGGCTCTGCTCTTGTTTATGGGCCCATCTCTCCTTTTACAGTGACACTTCCCTCATATTAGCACTGGTCTTTTCTCCCACTGCGCCGCCTCTTTTAAAAGGTGAATACTCCTCCGCCTTTTGTCTATGTTGTGTTCGCTGTCTGCTTTTGACACATCTTCTGTGCACGGGCCTTTTCTCTTTCTCCTCTCTCCCTCACTCTCTCTCTCCTCTGAGACTGTGGCCTAAAAAGTAACCTGCCCAGAACCATTTTCATTCACACGTCTTTCACTTCATGTTTTTTTATTTAGATGTTATTTTTTGTATTTTTTATATTAAAAGGAACTGTATGTTTCCTGCACTTTTACTCTTTTAAAACAGGTCCTGCAATCACAACTGAACCTGAGCTGCTGTGCAGAGCTGTAACCTGCAGATAGAGACACGTCCAAGTTTGTGTCACTCTCAGTATATGGACAGGCCTCATGTGAAGCTCAGAACCTCCAGAATTCCCTCCCTGAGCTGCAGAGGCTGCACTAGCACTACTCATGACTGGTGCAGGTGCTGGGATTTAGGGAGTGACCGTTCAGATCAGGTGCGCCGCATGGCGACAGCTGGTTGGCAACAGTGTCTGGAGAGAATTTTCCCATACTGCACCTGCCAGTGGGTTTTTTGCTCTCTGGCACCAAGAATCATGTGTTCATCGAAAGACTGAGGATGGGACAATATGTTTGCTGATGTCTATGTTAGATTATATTTCCATGTTTTTCACTGTGAAGCCCATTGGGGAAACTCTTGTTGTGATTCTGGGCTATAGAAATAAAATTGAATTGAAAAAATTGAATCAGAGACAGGTTTAAATCAACTGGATTTCAGCATTGAAACTGGGAACGCAAATGAGTTTCTGATTGGATAATTGTCCTAAGAACCAAAATACCAAATTATAGCTATGATTTTATTTGAAAAACCTAAAATAAGTACAGAGCAGTGGGTGATAAAAAATAAACTTTCTAAGCTTTTAAGTTTTAAGTTCAAAACAAACCAGGATTACTCAAACATGCATGAATCAATAGCTTATAACTTTTAGTTGTACAAAATATGGGTTGTGACAAGAAATGATTCCAGTGACAACTATCATCGTATTTTTGCAAAATGTGCCAAAACATGATGTAAATGTTCTGGTTGAAGTATCCACCAAAGAGCTGTTTTTAACCTCAGAGGTACAACATTACTATTACTATTAATATTATTACCATTCATACCATATATATATATATATATATATATATATATATATATATATATATATATGGTATGAATGGTATGAATATATATATATATATATATATATATATGTGTGTGTATATGTATGTGTATATATATATATATATATATGTATATATATATATATATATATATAAACGCGTTTCTCACCTTCCACGGTGGTTGGTCTCTCACCCTCATCAGCTCAGGTCCTCCGCAGTATCTTTGCTGTTCCCAGTACTGCACTTTTCTGGACTCAGATGTCTGTTGTCCTTCCTGGGATCTGCTGCAACCACTCATCCAGTTTGGGGGTCACAGCCCCGAGTGCTCCAATCACCACAGGCACCACCGATGCTTTCACCTTCCAGACTCTCTCCATCTCTTCCTTGAGCCCCTGGTATTTCTCTAGTTTCTCGTGTTCCTTTTTCCTGACATTGCCATCACTCGGTATTGCAATGTCCACCACCACGGCTTTGTTCTCTCGCTTATCCAGAACCACAATGACTGGTTGGTTCATCACCATTCTGTCAGTCTGTATTTGGAAGTCCCACAGGATCTTGGCTCATTCTCCACAACCTTTGGAGGCGTTTCCCACCTTGATCCTGGGGTTTCCAGCCCGTACTCTGCACAGATGTTTCTGTACACTATGCCCGCTACTTGGTTATGTCGCTCCATGTACGCTTTCCCTGCAGCATCTTACACCCTGCAGTTATGTGCTGGACTGTCTCAGGCACTTCTTTGCACAACCTACACCTTGGGTCTTGTCTGGTGTGGTAGATCTGGGCCTCTATTGCTCGGGTGCTCAAGGCTCCTGTGCAGCCAGGATGAGCCTCTGTGCTGTCCTTCAGACCAGCCCTCTCCAGCCATTGGTAGGATTTCCTGATATCAGCCACTTCAGTTATGTTCCGGTGGTTCGCCCCATGTAGAAGTTTGTCCTGCCATGATGGTCCCTCCAGCACCTCTTCCTCTGCGCCCCACTGTCTGAGACATTCTCTGAGCACGTATATATATATATATATATAAAGTCACTTTTGCAGGTATTGATATGAAAAAAGTCACATTCACAAGACAGAAATGAACCTTTACTGAATAGCTTTGGAATGATTTTAATGATGAGTGTTTTTGATTATCATTGTATATGTGTATAGAGTATTTGTAGAGTCAGTATTGAGTATTTAGTCTGTTCCTTAGTAAATTAAATTTAGTTTGGACAACACTAGTCACCCTAAATGATGAGAACACTGTATTGATTTAAAGAGTGGCGCAGCCCTGTTGTTTAACCTCTTTAAATGTATTCTTCTTGTGTTCCTCTGGTGAACAGGGATCTGTGTTTGTCCCGATGTCCCTGAAGCGTGGGACAGTGAGTGACAGCTGCCAATCGTCCTGATTCCAACTGACTGAAGGGGTCAGTGAACGCACCAGGGGCCAGACTGTGTGAAGCCGGGACTGGACTAAAGACCAATCCAAACAGACAAGGTCCTCCGCGCTCCACCACTCCTGATCTCACCGCCAGGGAGAGACCAGGGGCGACAGCAGCACCCTGGGGAGGCACATGAAGGGCCAGATCAATAATGAGAGGATACATAGACACCAGTGCAGAGGTAAAGTTAAACATACTTTCTGGAGATTATACTCTGTTGGTGGAATGTTCAGCACACATTAAAATAATTGTCTGAAAACTCAAGAAAAAACACAAAATGGATTTAAACAACACATTTTCAGGAGCCTGTGATCAGTCCGAGCGTTCACAGTCCTGTTTAGGAGTTTCATTTTCAACAAAAAGATGAGAGTGACTAACTGAAAAACTGTTGACTTGTGACTTTTCTTGACAGTAAAAAGCAGCTCATCTGTTGTAGTTCCAACCAAGAGAATGCAGATTAAGTTAAGTTAACCTGAGTAAAGGCCACCCCACACTATGCAAGAATTTGCCCGATTTTGGCTGCGATTTCTTCTCCCTAAGTTTGGGGAGGCGTGACCCAACTTTTTGTCTTCTTGTGCGATTCTGAAGCCGTAGCATTCCTCATGCATGTGTGTGTGTGTGTGTGTGTGCGTATGTGTGTGCGTGTGTGTGTGTGCGTGTGTGTAACCACCAAATATCACCAACGCTACAGTACCAGCCAATAAAACAGAGCGTCAGGGGCAAAGGAGTGACAGACACAGAGACACAAGATACAATTTCGGGATATAGTAAAAATAAAGACTTTATTCCTTACCTCTTGTAAAATGGTAAATTTAAACTGCAGCATCTCATCCACATTATCCAATGACATTGTCTTCCACAAATAATGACATCCAGTCCACAAAACTGCACTATTAATCCAGTTTGAGGTGTTCTTTGAAGGTAAAAAGGCAAGATTTTCTCACGTGTGTCTGTTTACATCCACACAGCGTGTGTTGAAGCTGCAGATTAGTGATAGTGACTCTACTTCCTGTGGACTTTATCTCCAATCTTTTCTGTTTCAAAAATCCTGGATCTGAAGAATTGCACCACATTTCACAAATAATAATAACACAGTTTTGACTTGTATCTAAACTCGAAGTGCAGAGCTCTGATCTTTGAACACTTAAGAGTCTCAAAGCGAGTGTTTTTACTGTAGACAGGAAACAGCTGATGCCTTCACGCTCACGTTATATCCTGTTATAAGCAGCCATATCCCACAGGAGTATTTGCAATCGGAGATTTTAAGTCTCATAAGTTTCTCCTCATGTCTGTGGTGTGTGTATTTTGTCGTGCCTTTAAAGACCTTAACAGAGCCTCAGACAGAGCAGTTCTTTCATGAGCTTCACACCCCCAGAGAATGTTGGTAACATCATCTGAAAAGTATCAAAAGAAAGTTAAAACCATTCATTCTCCATGGAGACGATATGTTTTATGCTATACTGTGGAATATTTTAGCCAAAGGAACCATATTGCCATAGAAAAAACCACAAGCAGGAGGATGCCCTAAGAATCAAGTTTGTGGAGATGCAAGCTCACCTGTTTGTCTGTTTTTCATCCCCCAAAAAACAATGTGAAAAAGTGTAAATTAAACTAAGCAAGAAATGCTGCTGTGGAAAAAAATGTGTCCTCAGTGATCCAAAGTGAGAAAGTGATGACTCCTGCTGAGGTGTGGCCAGACGTGCTTGATCTGATTTGCATCCATATTCACATGTCACTTCCTGACAAGATTAGCAAAAGGGAACAGAAGTGTTTACAATGAAGAGTTTTTCTAACAATGTCTTGAACTACCAAACCAAATGAGTTTTAAGACCAAATGTGTTTCTAAAAGATAAACTAATCGCTTTTTTAAATTGAATCCATCATAATCATTTTTTTCCTGTGGGGTGGGGACAGTTGTGTCTGTTGAGCATTTTACACATGTTAGTGACTGCTCTGGCCTTGGGTAGAAATCACATTCATATACACAAAGACAGATTGAGAAAAATCTTTCCACAATATAAATTTCCATCACAAAACAGAGCTGGAGGACAGGTCGGAATCCTCGGGTGGAGTTTGTTGCGTAACTGTCAGATCGCACATTTGTTGACCTGGTTTATGGGTCATATCTCCGGCATTACTGGACCTATCCACATGAAACAAAAACTGGCACAAAACTCGGCATTTTCTCTGTCAGTGCACAAACAAACAAATCAAAGTGAATTTTGTTACAATCTTGAAGAATCTGGAACTGGACTATAGAGCGTGAAAAAAAAAAAAAAAAAATTTAGACAATCCAACCACAGCTGCTGATTTTTACCATGTCACTCAAATGCAGAACACATCTCTGGAAAATTCTCATTACAAGAACAAAATATATAACTTCTTTTACCTGAAAAATGTCCTAGTTTGATGCTTTGATTGTCCGTTCTGTGAAAATCTGCATTATTTCTCAAAGTGTGGCTCTCTAATTGGTTTCACTCGCTCTGAAATTACGGAAATCACGGATACAGCTCCAGATCCACTCGTCTTTGTAAAGTTTTTTCAAAGCATGTGTGTGGTTCTGGCTGGTCAGGTAACTAGAAAGTGGTGCCACAGTTCAGCTCCAGAGACGTGATTGCTGTCAGCTGAAAAGACTTTAAACCACAAGACAGGAAAAGCAAAGTTGCAGAACCGATCCCAAATAATGAGAAGTTTCAACATTTGTGGATCAGAAGTTTCTTTCAAAAACACTAACTTTCGCAGAGAGTTATAAATATGCCCGTTCACGTCTGAGATTATGACATCATATTCAAGAACGCAACCGTTTTCCTAACTTGAACAAATATACCATTCTTCTTATTAACAAGGGGAGAGGGAAATCTTTACTGTTGTATAGAAATCGTATGAAGAGGATTAAGCTTTATTTGTCCTCATATATCACTGTCTCAAAACACAATTATAATCACATTTTTAATCAAAATAAATGCTTTGTTACTCCTTAATTGTTTTTTGCAAATTAAATAAATGGCTACAGTTAATGTCCCTTATCATCTGTTTTGCTTTAGCTGCACTTCCTGCTCAGATTCTCCAAATTTATCACCTCATACTATGAAAAACGCTATTAAGTAAATGCGGCAACAATGAACAGTGATTTATACGAGCCAAATGAACACGTGCGTGAAGCTAACAGGAAGTGTCTACGTTATTAGTCTAACACTAATTGGCCCTGAATGCCACTAACGAGATACAGCCATTTATTACATTGTGCTTGACCCAGAAGTGTGCTGTGGGTGACTGAGCGCCCACTGCTGCTGCTGCTGCTGCTGCTGCTGAGGGGAAAACCAATCACAGGGTTTCAGAGGCCATCACGACGTTATAGGTCATATTTAATACAGGTGGGAGTAGCTAAAATGAATATTGATAAAATGCAGATCTGTGTTGTAATGCGCTGAGTTCTTGGCTCTAGTCGGGTTTAATCAGGTTCAGCCAGAGTGTGCATTTCATACTGCAAAAAACCTGGCCAAAATTTAAGATATCAACACTTTAACCTATCAGAAAATAACTTAATAACTTAAAAGTAGTAAAATGATCTCTCCATGCACCAAGATAATGTTGTGTTGTGTAGATGTGTTGTGTACATGTTAGTAATGTGTAGTGTAATAATAATGTGTAGATGTGTTGTGTAGATGTAGATGTGTTGTGTAGATGTAGATATATTGTATAGGTGTAGATGTGTTGTATAAATGTAAATGTGTTGTGTAGATTCAGCTGTGTTGTGTAGATGTAGATGTGTTGTGTAGATGTAGATGTGTTGTGTAGATGTAGATGTGTTGTGTAGATGTAAATGTGTTGTGTAGATGTGTTGTGTTGTGTAGATGTGTTGTGTTAGATGTAGATGTGTCATGTAGATGTAGACATGTTATGTAGATGTGGATATGTCGTATAGATTTGCTGTGTACATGTCAATAATGTGTAGTGTAATAATAATGTGTAGATGTAGATGTAGATTTGTTGTGTAGATGTGTTGTGTTAGATTTAGCTGTGTTGTATAGATGTAGATGTGTTGTGTTAGATGTAGATGTGTCATGTAGATGTAAATGAGTTGTGTAGATGTAAATGAGTTGTGTAGGTGTCGATGTGTTGTGTAGATGTGTTGTGTAGATGTAGACGTGTTGTGTAGATGTAGGTGTGTTGTGTAGATGTAGGTGTGTTGTGTAGGTGTAGATGTGTTGTGTAGATGTAGATGTGTTGTGTAGATGTAGATGTGTTATGTAGATGTGTTGTGTAGATGTAAATGTGTTGTGTAGATGTAAATGTGTTGTGTAGATTCAGCTCTGTTGTATAGATGTAAATGTGTTGTGTAGATGTAAATGTGTTGTGTAGACGTAAATGTGTTGTGTAGATGTAAATGTGTTGTGTAGATGTAGCTGTGTTGTGTAGATGTAGCTGTGTTGTGTAGATGTAAATGTGTTGTGTAGACGTAAATGTGTTGTGTAGATGTAAATGCGTTGTGTAGATATAGCTGTGTTGTGTAGATGTAGCTGTGTTGTGTAGATGTAAATGTGTTGTATAGATGTAAATGTGTTGTATAGATGTAAATGTGTTGTGTAGATTCAGCTCTGTTGTATAGATGTAAATGTGTTGTGTAGATGTAGATGTGTTGTGTAGATGTAAATGTGTTGTGTAGATGTAAATGTGTTGTGTAGATGTAAATGTGTTGTGTAGATGTAGATGTGTTGTGTAGATGTAGATGTGTTGTGTAAATGTAGGTGTGTTGTGTAGATGTAAATCTGTTGTGTAGATTTAGCTGTGTTGTATAGATGTAAATGTGTTGTATAGATGTAAATGTGTTGTGTAGATTCAGCTCTGTTGTATATAGATGTAGGTGTGTTGTGTAAATGTAGGTGTGTTGTGTAGATGTAAATGTGTTGTGTAGATGTAGACGTGTTGTGTAGGTGTAGATGTGTTGTGTAGGTGTAGATGTATTGTGTAGGTGTAGATGTGTTGTGTAGATGTGTTGTGTAGGTGTAGATGTGTTGTGTAGATGTGTTGTGTAGATGTAGACGTGTTGTGTAGATGTAGGTGTGTTGTGTAGATGTAGGTGTGTTGTGTAGATGTAGGTGTGTTGTGTAGATGTAGATGTGTAGATGTAGACGTGTTGTGTAGGTGTAGATGTGTTGTGTAGGTGTAGATGTGTTGTGTAGATGTGTTGTGTAGATGTAGATGTGCTGTGTAGATGTAGGTGTGTTGTGTAGATGTAGGTGTGTTGTGTAGATGTAGATGTGTTTTTTTGATGTTTATGTGTTGTTTTGATGTTGATTTGTTGTATATATTCAGCTGTGTTGTGTAGATGTATATGTGTTGTGTAGATGTAAATGTGTTGTGTAGATGTGTTGTGTAGATGTAGACGTGTTGTGTAAATGTAGGTGTGTTGTGTAAATGTAGGTGTGTTGTGTAGATGTAGATGTGTTGTGTAGATGTAAATGTGTTGTGTAGATGTAAATCTGTTGTGTAGATTTAGCTGTGTTGTATAGATGTAAATGTGTTGTGTAAATGTAGGTGTGTTGTGTAGATGTAAATGTGTTGTGTAGATGTAAATGTGTTGTGTAGATGTAAATGTGTTGTGTAGATGTAGATGTGTTGTATAGATGTAAATGTGTTGTGTAAATGTAGGTGTGTTGTGTAGATGTAAATGTGTTGTGTAGATGTAAATGTGTTGTGTAGATGTAGATGTGCTGTGTAGATGTAGATGTGTTGTGTAGGTGTAGGTGTAGATGTGTTGTGTAGGTGTAGATGTGTTGTGTAGGTGTAGATGTGTTGTGTAGATGTAGGTGTGTTGTGTAGATGTAGGTGTGTTGTGTAGGTGTAGATGTGTTGTGTAGATGTAGATGTGTTGTGTAGATGTAGATGTGTTATGTAGATGTGTTGTGTAGATGTAGATGTGTTGTGTAGATGTGTTGTGTAGATGTAGATGTGTTGTGTTAGATTTAGCTGTGTTGTATAGATGTAGATGTGTTGTGTAGATGTAGGTGTGTTGTGTAGATGTAGGTGTGTTGTGTAGAGGTAAATGAGTTGTGTAGATGTCGATATATGGTATAGATGTATTGTGTAGATGTAAATGTGTTGTGTAGATGTAAATCTGTTGTGTAGATGTAGCAGTGGTGTGTATATGTAGGTGTGTTGTGTAGATGTAGATGTGTTGTGTAGATGTAGATGTGTTGTGTAGATTCAGCTGTGTTGTGTAGATGTAAATGTGTTGTGTAGATGTAAATGTGTTGTGTAGATGTAGATGTGTTGTATAGATTCAGCTGTGTTGTGTAGATGTAAATGTGTTGTGTAGATGTAAATGTGTTGTGTAGATGTGTTGTGTAGATGTAGACGTGTTGTGTAAATGTAGATGTGTTGTGTAGATGTAGATGTGTTATGTAGATGTGTTGTGTAGATGTAGATGTGTTGTGTAGATGTGTTGTGTAGATGTAGGTGTGTTGTGTAGATGTAGGTGTGTTGTGTAGGTGTAGATGTGTTGTGTAGGTGTAGGTGTGTTGTGTAGATGTAGGTGTGTTGTGTAGGTGTAGATGTGTTGTGTAGGTGTAGATGTATTGTGTAGGTGTAGATGTGTTGTGTAAATGTAGGTGTGTTGTGTAAATGTAGGTGTGTTGTGTAGATGTAAATGTGTTGTGTAGATGTAAATGTGTTGTGTAGATGTAAATGTGTTGTGTAGATGTAGATGTGTTGTGTAGATGTAGGTGTGTTGTGTAGATGTGTTGTGTAGATGTACATGTGTTGTTTTGATGTATTTGTGTTGTGTAGATGTAGCTGTGTTGTGTAGATGTAGTTGTGTTGTGTAGATGTATATGTGTTGTGTAGATGTAGATGTGTTGTGTAGATGTAGGTGTGTTGTGTAAATGTAGGTGTGTTGTGTAGATGTAAATGTGTTGTGTAGATGTAAATGTGTTGTGTAGATGTAGATGTGTTGTGTAGATGTAGACGTGTTGTGTAGATGTAAATGTGTTGTATAGATGTAAATGTGTTGTATAGATGTAAATGTGTTGTGTAGATTCAGCTCTGTTGTATAGATGTAAATGTGTTGTGTAGATGTATATGTGTTGTGTAGATGTAAATGTGTTGTGTAGATGTAGATGTGTTGTGTAGATGTAGACGTGTTGTGTAAATGTAGGTGTGTTGTGTAAATGTAGGTGTGTTGTGTAGATGTAAATGTGTTGTGTAGATGTAAATGTGTTGTGTAGATGTAAATGTGTTGTGTAGATGTAAATGTGTTGTGTAGATGTAGATGTGTTGTATAGATCTAAATCTGTTGTGTAGATTCAGATGTGTTGTATAGATGTAAATGTGTTGTGTAGATGTAAATGTGTTGTGTAGATGTAAATGTGTTGTGTAGATGTGTTGTGTAGATGTAGACGTGTTGTGTAAATGTAGGTGTGTTGTGTAAATGTAGGTGTGTTGTGTAAATGTAGGTGTGTTGTGTAGATGTAAATGTGTTGTGTAGATGTAAATGTGTTGTGTAGATGTAAATGTGTTGTGTAGATGTAAATGTGTTGTGTAGATGTAGATGTGTTGTATAGATGTAAATGTGTTGTGTAAATGTAGGTGTGTTGTATAGATCTAAATCTGTTGTGTAGATTCAGATGTGTTGTATAGATGTAAATGTGTTGTGTAGATGTGTTGTATAGATGTAGATGTGTTGTATAGATGTAAATCTGTTGTGTAGATTCAGCTGTGTTGTGTAGATGTACATGTGTTGTGTAGATGTAAATGTGTTGTGTAGATGTGTTGTGTAGATGTAGATGTGTTGTATAGATGTAAATGTGTTGTGTAGATGTAAATGTGTTGTGTAGATGTGTTGTATAGATGTGTTGTATAGATGTAGATGTGCTGTATAGATGTAAATGTGTTGTGTAGATGGTGATGTGTTGTATAGATGTACATGTGTTGTGTAGATGTAAATGTGTTGTGTAGATGTAAATGTGTTGTGTAGATGTAGATGTGTTGTATAGATGTAAATGTGTTGTGTAAATGTAGGTGTGTTGTATAGATCTAAATCTGTTGTGTAGATTCAGATGTGTTGTATAGATGTAGATTTGTTGTGTAGATGTGTTGTGTTAGATTTAGCTGTGTTGTATAGATGTAGATGTGTTGTGTTAGATGTAGATGTGTCATGTAGATGTAAATGAGTTGTGTAGATGTCGATATATGGTATAGATGTATTGTGTAGATGTATTGTGTAGATGTATTGTGTAGATGTAAATGTGTTGTGTAGATGTAAATAATGTGTTTTATTTCACTATTTTGCACATAAATAAATTATTTTTATTATTTTTTAATTTAAAACAAAGACAGTGCACAGCAAAACATTCATCTCAGTGTGAAAAGATGTTCTACGCCAGGTTTAGCCACAACCCTCTTTCCATCTGCAGTTCTCATCCAGGTTCAAAACACATAAAAGTTTACATTTTATTTGACATTTTACTATACTGTACTTTACATGAAACACCTCCGAAAACAATGGCTCCTTAAAATAATCACAACGCAATGATTCAGTAATCATTTAAAACATCTACACAACACATCTACATCTACACAATCCACTGCCCCATCACAGTGCGTTTAAAGAGAGCGGTTATATCAGAACTTACAGATGATCACAAGATGTTCTAGGCAACTACTGTGATATTGCCATAGTGAGCAACAATTAAAAAGAAAATAGTACAGCTTTTGAATGGAGAAAAAGTTCTCAAAATGTAATATATAACAGGAAGCTGAAATACAGTCTTATGCAAAATACTCTAAACTTAGAGGAGCTGGTGGAGGCACCTGCTTGTCTCCATTAAACTCTTTTGTTATAATATTTCATACCAATGAGGGGACTAAAATGCTCAATCATCTGTGTTGTAATACAGTGAGACAAATAGAAATGATCAGGTTCAACATTTGTGAATTCACCATTTGAATATTTCATGGTAAAGTACATAATAAATGGGAAAACTGGCTCTAAAGCCATTCTAGCTTTTGGAAATCACCAGTTTATTTACCTGTCCCACCAGAACCACATGTTTTGACAACACTTTATAAACACAAGTGGATCTGGAGCTGACTTGACCGACTTGAGAGGACGTGTCATGGCGACTTACATGTCAAAAAGACAGAAAAACACGTCAATAAACAGAAGGAGCTGAATGAGCTCTATTCATGTGTACGTCACAAAACCAGAAGACTTGTGGAAACATACAGATTATGACTTCCGGCGGGCTCTGTTGCAGGTAGTAAATCTGGGTTATCTTCATCCAGAAGTCATTATTTATTTATTTATTTTTTCCTTTTATAAAGTGCCTATTCATTCATCTAACTTAATAATAATAAAAAAGAGATGTCATTGTAGCGTTCCGTTATGTTCGTCAGATCAACAGTCCCAACCAGTTAGTGACACTGAACATCCGATTAGAATCCCGTCCCCCATGGAAAGCATTGGCAGGTTGTGAAGACGCTGCTGCTATCCAATGTTTTATTACATGCCCAATGTCGGGAACTATACTGGAAGTCGCCATTTGCATGTTTCCAAACGTCTTCCATCACAAACGAGGAAGACGATGAGATGACGACTTCCGGTGTAGTTCCCGACACTGGGCTCGCCGACCGACTGTGATCTAACCCACTGAAGTTAATGTGATCATTGGTAAAATGAAGACTGTAGACGTATGTGCTGTTTGGAATCATCTGGAATTCCACGCCTTCGTCTCTTCTAATCACATGTACCCAGTGCGCTCGGAGTTGTGCGTCATTGGGGAAATGATGAAAACTGAGGTGTAGTTGGAATTGTTGATTAGCCGAACATAACAGAACGCTATGATGACATCCATCCATCCATCCATTCATCTTCTTCCGCTTATCCGGGGCCTGGTCGCGGGGGCAGCAGTCTAAGCAGGGGCTCCCAAGCTTCTTTTTCCCCAGCCACTTCCTCCAGCTCCTCCGGACGGACATATAGATGAAGAAAACTTTGACATTTTCAAATTTTTCCTACATTTTGTCAGACTTACTACGTGAACAGAGCCCGCCGGACGTTGTCATCACATCTTTCCAAAGGTCTTCCTGGTTTGTGACCTAACGTGACGTACCGAGGAAATGTCTTCCCCATTTGGGAAACGTGTGATACAAATGAACGGCCGTGACTGGACTGTCCCAAGTTAGGGTGGTGTTTTTTCAGACCCTTCTGCAAACAAACTAAACAGAACCTAGACACTGCTCGGGCGACCAGCAATCCATCCATGGGTTTCAGATGAATGAAAAATAGCATGTTTCCATGGTGATTAAAATGTTAAAAAACGAAATATATATCGTTTAAATTATCATTTCCACTAGAAAAATTACGTATGAGTTGGTATCAAAACAGTGGAAGGTTTTAGAGTCATACGGGCAGCTGGTGTGTGTGCGGAGAGGAGCCCCAGACCTAACCCTGAACTGATGAAGATGAATGAGATAACCAGACATGACATACGGAGGAGGGAGAGGAGAGGGGGAGAGGGGGAAGAAAGAAGAGGGATGACAGAGGAGGAAGGAAGGGGTGACACTGGGAGGAGGGAAGGAGAGAGGAGCTGGGGTGACAGAGGGGGAGAGAGGAGGAGGGAAAGAAAGAGGAAGAGAGGTACTGAGGTGACAGAGTACAGAGGAGGTGACAGGGGAGGTGACAGAGGACAGAGGAGGTGACAGAGGACCGTTAGAGAGAGGGGGAGGGAGGAGAGAGAGACAGAGAAGAGAGGGATGACATGAGAAGGAGGGAAGGGGTGATAGAGGTAGGAGGGATAGAGTGAAAGAAGGGGCAGAGAGAGAGGAGAGAGAGGGGGAGCAGAGATGGTGTATGGGTGATGGCTCTAAAGACCTGGCTGTAGGTTGATTTATTGTTGTATGAGAGAGAGGGGGAGAGGGAGAAAGAGGAGGATGTGTAAACGGCCTCCTCTTTCTGTGTGTCTCTCTTTTCTCTCTCTCTCCCACAGAACCACACAGTTTAATTACTGCTACAGTTGCTCAGGCCTGTCTGAGGTACAGAGGCTCTACACCAGTGTACAGGGGAGAGGGGGATAGAGAGATACAAGAGAGGAGAGATTCTTTTTTAATATTAGGTAGAATATATCAGTACTTCTAATACTATCATCTGAATACTTTTTTCATTCAAAATATAATAGGTTATTCATATATAAGCCTAATAATTAATATTATGTTGTTACTTAAAGCCCCGCTGCGTAACTTTTTGGCTAAAAAATGTACTAAAATAAAAGCTTGTTTTTTGCATGCAGGTTTACTGTGAGCTTGCATCTCCACAAACCTGACTGATATTTGGCCTGGAAGAGGGTCTCCTGCTACTCGTTTCCATGGTAATGTATTTCCTTTGGCTATAATCCGCTTTGTTTGGTTTGGAATTCGGCGTATATTATATATATTATATATATTTATATTTCAGTGGAAACAAGGTGATATCCCACCTCCAGAAAGTTACACGGTGTTGATTTAAATTTTTAATCAATTCTATATTGTTCAGTGCTACACTTACCACCAGCTCACACAGTGTCTTGTTTGCTCGTGTATCTAGTCACTATACAAATATTAAAATTAAGATAATCCTTTATTGTCTCTCATGGGAGAAATGTGTGTTGTGACAGAGGGTCACAGCTTTAACACAAGACAAGACAACACAGCAACATCAGCACCACACAAACATCCAGCACAGAACAGAAATAAATAAGAGACCAAATCTGATCATGAGCCATGCACCACTCTACACTGAAAAGTGAATCTATTGCATTAAATACGGTTTGACCATCACATCATCTCTGTGTGAAATCTCACGGCCAAATTAATCAAGGATTAATCCCACATTTTATGACAGCACCTATGGTCCCCTATAGAACCCGGGAGATTACAGGGGGGTCTATGGGACTCTGAAGGTCAGGATGTGCTCCATAGACACAAATAAATCTGGATTGGGGTTCAAATTAGATATGTACATTTAATAGTGAAAGGAGGTGGAGGAGGAGAGCACGGGATTTCCTCTGAGACCAGCCCAGAGAGAGGAGGTGTGGAGCAGGTATGGTAAGCGGGGTCCCTGTCTGTCTGCTGGAAGGAGCCGTGGATGAATATATAAAAGGTCCACAGGGAGAGAGGAGGGGCAGGGGGAAATATCGACCAAATAAGGGAAGATTGAAAATATATGGAGGGGAAAGCATGGGCAGGTTTGCAGCAGAAAGCTTTAACATGGTAATTTATATGATTATATGATGACAGATCTTAGCAAACTGTGACATCTAAAATAAGTTCTTAAATATGTGAGCCTTTATCTGTATGTGGGGAGTGTTTGCAATCATTACACGCTTGGATGAGAATATTCATCTGGATCTGAACACACTCAAATGACTGTTTTTCTTCATTACATTTTATTTTTCTCTGAAATATCCAAAAGGTAAATTAACAGTTCTGCATTTGAACAGTAGAACAATATTCATTTTAGATGCTGTCATTTTCAGTATTATTGGCCTTTAAAATGCTCCAATTTCTTCTGCAACGCAGCTTGTTAGTGTGTATTTTAAAAGGACTGTGAAGTTCCCAACGCTTGAAAAATAAAATGAGGAATACATAAAGTCTTTAAAATATCACCCAAAGAGGTTTTGAAGAAACAATTTCTGCAACAGGAAATATGAAAAAATTATATTAAGACATTATGTATCAGGTTCACTGCTCTTAATTATTATTATTATTTGGATAAATAATATAAAGTAGAGCTGATTAGCTTTGTCTGTTTAAAAATTACACATTAACTACTTACATTGAAATACCTTTTTTTTTAGCTCCCCAAACATTATGTTTAAAATAAATTATGCATTTAATTTAAGTATCGTCAAATAAATAAACCCTAAGCATTTTTAAGTGATAATAATAATCATAATCATAAACTGTAAACCTATTTTAAATATCCTCCAGATCTCCCTTCGATTTTGCAGAGAATTAAAACAAATTTAATTTCTGTGCATTAAAAACTGCAGCCTGTTTAAACGAGCCTATCTGAAACACACACTGCACTGATTAAACTGCATTTAAATCAAAGACACCTTCTGTTTAGGATTCATCATTAGGCCTCGTGCTCGGAGCCTGCGCGTAGATTACGCAGGAAATAGTGCCCCCTGCTGGTTCAAAGTGTCATTGTGTCGTTACATCAGCGCTTTGATTTCACGCGGGTCAAATTCACTGGAGGAGCTGGAGTAATTTGAGTAACTACATTTGAAGTGGCTCCTCAAAGCTTTAAACAGATCTGCTTATTAAAGATGCACTATGTAACCTTTGAAACTTGATTTTCATCATGGAAATATTATTGTGTTCTTGTCCACAATATTCCATTTCATTTTGCTTTTATTGGGTTGGACATAAACTACTAGTATTGATCTGTGGTGTCTATTGCACATGTCGCAGTGTTGTTATCCTGCAGGGGGAGCTATAGAGGATTACCTGAAATAGAGATATTGATTTGGGTCGTCCCCAGAGACCCAGAGTCTGAACAGAGGCATGATGGGAGAAAACAATTTAACAACATGGACAGTTTATTAGGTACACCTGCAACATGCTATTTGAGGAACATTTGTCCATCCATCTTCTCCCGCTTAATCCAGCTGGGTCACGGAAGCAGTTTGCTGCCCAATCCTCATAGCACCTGACCCCCCCTATGAACCCCTCTGCGGGTGGTGAGCCCACAGGAGGGCGGTACATTTGTATTTATATCAAATTACTAGGACTGAGCCAGTACTAAACCAGGACTAAACCAGGACTAAACCAGGTCTAAACTGGAACTAAACTAGGACTAAACCAGGTCTAAACCGGGACTAAACCAGGTCTAAACTGGAACTAAACCAGTACTAAACCAGAAATAAACCCATACTAAACCGGGATTAAACCGGGATTAAACCAGGATTAAACCAGGACTAAACTAAGAGTAAACCTGTTCTAAACGAGGACTAAATCAGGACTAAGTCAGGTCAAAACCAGGACTAAACTAGGTCTAAACCAGGACTAAGTCAGGACTAAGACACTGATTGTGATAGCGCTTTGAAGGGGGAGTGATTTAGCACAAGGAGCAAAGGGATGGGGGTCTCAGTGTTAAGACAAAAGTGAAATATATGTTCTTTTGGGCAAATATAGCACCAATAAAGGGTAGCATGGTGATCTAAATATGTTATGTAGTAGCAGTCAATACTGTACAGGGCCTGTACAGTATTGTGTTATTTTCTGATCTGTTCTAATGTTGTTTCCTCATCACAAATAGACCTGGAGTTGTGTTTTGTTTCATTCACACATGTTTAACACACAAACCCTGCAGATTTAGGCTGAGCTCTTCTCTCAGACAGAAAACATTCTGTTCTACCTTGTGATGTCATTTGGTAATACAACATGTATAATTTGTCTGCTCAAGAATCAGCCAGTGTCTATATTTCTAAAGACGGCTAAGGTCACATGGAGTGGATAAAAATGTATGCTGATGTTTTACAGCGCATGTATGGAATCAGTTTTACATTATGGTATGTCAACATGGTTTGGTAACCTGACCGTCAAACTTAAATAATAGATTTTACCCTTGACTAAAAGAGTGGGTAATATAATGGCTGTGGCCCCTAGCTCAATTCAGCACATTTTTGAGAGACTGGTAGGAAGCTCAGCAGGAAGGTGGCCAGTGATCCAACCCATGTTCTTCACAGTCAGTTTGAGATGAGGCCATCAGGCAGAAGGTTCAGGGTCCCAAACTGTAAAGTGAACAGATTCAAACATTCTTTTGTGCCATCAGCCATTAATCTGCGAAACTCAGAGAGTGCAGTTAAAAATAAAAGTAAAAGGCTTAGGGAGTGTGCAATCAAAACAGTACATAGGCTTAGGGAATGTGCAATTCTGAATAGAATACAAGATTGTGAAGGGCTTGCCTGCAAAGACTGACTTGTTGGTCTTGTTGGTTTATCACTCGTGGTCAGACTTGGTCTGTTATTTATTTCTGTTCTATGGTGGATATTTATATGGTGCTGATGTTGCTGTGTTGTCTTATCTTTGTGTTAAAGATGTGACTCTCTGTTCAAAGACAAATTTCTCCCATGGGAGACAATAAAGGATTATCTTATCTTCACAGGAAGTGCTCCACTGTGTTTTATACTCCACACACCTTCACTAGAATCATTTGGATAATTTCAGACCTGGAATTGCCAATCTCTACTGAACCAAATGTAACAAGAGCTCCGCCAGCGGGGCAAAATACGCCCGTACTTTGAATTATTGTATATAGAATTCTAGAATCGGAATTCCACCAATCAGATTGCAGCAACAGAACTTAAAGACACTACAAAACTTTAATGTGTCAAAGCTCAAAGAAGCAGAGAATGTGGGTTGTTCTCGCTTTCAGCAGCAGACTTTGTGTTACCGTGAAAAGCGCTATATAAAACCAATGTATTATTATTATTATTATTATTAGAACATTTGAGAAGAGAGTTCAGATCTTTCATGAAGACAAAGCTTCAAAGACTTCAAAGCTAACTCAGGATTACTCAAACATGTGTGAATGAAACAAAGCACAAGTCCAGGTCTGTTTTTGGACAGATAACCTTATAACATGGCTTAAAGTTCACATTAGTCTATTTTGTGTAATATGCGGCCTCCATTCCACATTTACTTCAAAGAGACTGGTCCTGATGATATTAACTGTACATGACAGAGGCACTGTTGTAGCCTAATGATATCAGGGTTATTAATAGACAGATCCAGAGTTTGCACTGGACTAAGTCTGGTTTTGTTTTTTGAGCCGGACCAAAGGAGGAGATGTTTGTGGACCTCATCTGGGTGCACTGGCTGCTCTCTATCACTGCACTGCTCTATCTCTTCTCCTGGATACGCAAAAAACACCAAGGTACTGTTTCATTTTTTATATTTTTTAAGTCTTGTATATTTATTTAAGTGCAGGGTTAAGATGGGAGCATTTAGGGGTGAGGATGACAGTGCAGTTTTGTATCAGTGGAGGACTGAATGAGCCAGAGCATGGGGGGTGCATTCACACGTGTCCTGATTTGATCCACATTCAGTCCCAATGTCTATGTGTGAATGTTTACTGCATAATTAACTACTAAAATAATAGTATAGTATAATTAGTTTCAGATACCATACTTTTTGAGCAATATATTTGCCAGTTTAACACTACTCCGTACTACAATACTGCCTGAATAAAGTAAAGTTGAGTGTGAAGTTTTGGTGATTCTGAGTAAGTCTACAAGAGACTAAAGCCACCTTTTCCCAAACTTTTTTCTCTAGTGAGCTACTTTTACAAAACAAAAATGCCAGAGCTCATTTTAGTGTTTGCAAGAAACTGAGTACAAACAAGAGCCAAATCGAGCCTTGGATGGGGTGCAGTTACATGTCTACATAATGTCCATGTATTAGTGCACAAAGTCAGGCATCAAACTGACACATTTCCAATGGTAATGAATCAAATTTTAGTTATTCTGTGCAATATGTATAAATCATAAATTCCTTGGGGAGCAACCTGGAAGAGGTGGAGAGCAATTGGTAGCTCCTGAGCTCCAAGTTGGACCCCTATACTAAAGCTTTATGTTGGGAATATGCAATACAATATCTTTATACAATATATGTTCCTTCTGACGCTTCTTCAGCGATGAAAAATACAAAATATGTGCCAAGAGGCCTGGCTGGCTGGTGCACCAACAAAGAGGCGCTAAGTCTAAACCATGGCAGCCTCCCACTGTAGTTTGCATATAAAAGTATCAGTGTAAATATTGAGTCTGCATGGGAATGTTGGCACAGACTTCATGTACAAGTATTTTTCTAATATTGGAATAAGTAAATTATCTGGACTTTATTTCTGTTTCAAGTGTATTTTTATCTAAGCAGAAACTAACAAACACAAAAGGAAAAGGCTGTTTTCCCCAACATTACTTCACCACAGATCTGACCTGTAACTTGACCTGATACTGTGTAATCTGCTGCCTCCATAGAGACAGACAAGTTTAATGCCAAGCTGCTGTAGATCATTCTATAGATCAGTCGCAGTTTTCTCAAATAGTTTTGACTCTTACTTTCCTCATTTCTTGAACCACTACTTTTTACTTCCACTTCAGTATTTTGAAATAAAGGTACTTTAGTACAGTTTTTATACGCCCGTATAAAAAGACGGGACGTATTATGTTATGGCGCTGTCCGTCCGTCCGTCTGTCCGTCCGTCCGTCTGTCCGTCTGTGGACACTTCAAAGCTTTGAAGTCTTTGAAGCTTTGTCTTCATGAAGAGGCAAAATATCAATGTGCTTTTCTGTAGTTTATAGGATTATTGTTTCCCTCTTGCCGTAGATCTGAACTCCCTTCTCAAATGTTCTGCTGCTGAAAGCGAGAACAACCCACATTCTCTGCTTCTTTGAGCTTTGACACATTAAAGCTTTGTAGTGTCTTTAAGGTCTGTTGCTGCGATCTGATTGGTGGAATTCCGATTCTAGAATGTGATGATGTCATACTCATACTCCTACTGCAAGAGCCAGATTTCCCTATTGATTATCCATCCGTCCGTCGGACAAGAAATTGTCCACAGACAGACGGACAGACTGTCCGTCTGTCTGTGGACAATTTCTTGTCCGCGCTCTAACTCGACAACCGTCTCACCTAGGAATGTCAAACTTCCAAACTGCACCAACAATTAATTAATTCAAAGTACGGGCGTATTTTGCCCCGCTGGCGGAGCTCTTGTTATATACTCTACTAGCCTCTGCCAAAAACAACAAGAGCTCCGCCAGTGGGGCAAAATACGCCCGTACTTTGAATTATTGTATATAGAATTCTAGAATCGGAATTCCACCAATCAGATCGCAGCAACAGAACTTAAAGACACTACAAAGCTTTAATGTGTCAAAGCTCAAAGAAGCAGAGAATGTGGGTTGTTCTCGCTTTCAGCAGCAGAACATTTGAGAAGAGAGTTCAGATCTTTCATGAAGACAAAGCTTCAAAGACTTCAAAGCTTTGAAGTGTCCACAGACGGACAGACGGACGGACGGACAGACGGACAGACGGACGGACGGACAGCGCCATGCCATAATACGTCCCGTCTTACACAACGGGCGTAAAAAACAAAAACTACAGTGAACACCTTCAGTATGGTGCCCCCTATCAGCTCTGAGACAAAATGAGATAAGACTGAGTCAGTGTGTGGACCAGGCTGCTGCCTATAGATACAGACACGTGAAGAGTGAGAGGCCATGTTGGAGATGGCTATGTTCTGTCGAGAAGGGTTTACGAGTACGTTTAACACAATCTTTGGGTTCATTTGGATGTAAAGTATTTAGACCTATATTTTTCACATTCATGTTGTTCTTTCAGGTGGGGATGATGACAACATTAAAACAGGTGAGGACATGTTTCTGACACACACAGGCTTTATACTCTTCTTTTTACTCTCTTTACTTTTCTGACTTGAAACACTTCTTGTACCACCTCATACTTCTACTTGAATCATATTATTTAGAAGTAACATACAAAGTAAAGTACAATTTTTGGCTAACCTACTTTCCAGTGACATTACACTGGGGGTGTTTTACATATATCTTTATGTTGTTATGTTTGTTTAGACGTAACCATGGTGACACAAAGCACACATTACCAAACACGGCCAAAAAAGAGTTAAGATCACCAAGAAAACATACAAAATGCATTCAAACAACACACTTTCAGGAGCCTATGATCAATACTGTGCTCAATACGTCCTGTTTAGGTTTGGTTTTCGACAAAAAAGAGTGACTAACTGAAAAACTTTTGGCTTGTGACTATAATTGTATGTGAGAGAGACTTGTTTAACAGCACAAACCATCTCATCTGTTGTAGTTCCAGCTAAATTAGTTCTTTGAGGTCAGATTGTGTTAAAATTAAGCTCAGATTCTGACTCTTAAATTGAGTAACAGCGCCTCAGACAGAATAGTGCTCAAGTATCAGTTGGCGTTTAAATAATCAGACTTTGTTTCTTGAAAGTCACGTCTCACATAAATAATCTTCACAGATTATAGTTGCTTGAGTCTTTTAATAGCCGTGCACACGTGGGCCTGTGACAGTATCCTGCAGCATTCCCCAGCTCCACAGCCCCTCTTTAGTTTCACACCAGCTCACAGCCCTTTAGTCCTAAACCTCTGCTCCATTCTGCAGCCTGCTCCAGACCGGACACAAGCATGGCCCAAAGGCAGCCCGTCAACCCCACCGAGATGGGGGTGGGTCGGGCCATCGCAGTGCTGACCTCTGGGGGAGACGCCCAGGGTGAGTGAGGGGTACCAGGCCCCGGAGTGGGGGATTTGGGGGGTATGGGGGGTATGGGCACACATGTCTGGAAGTCTGCCTGCATTGTTCACAGTTCTGCATGTGAACTACGCAGATATGGTTTAACAGTTAAGTGAGTTATGGGTCACGCGGTCAAGTAAAGCTGTCGTCACAGTGATACAAATGATTAAAGGGCCTGTATTACGCTATTTTCTGATTCATGCTCTAATGTTTCTTCATCACAAACTGACCTGGAGCTGTGTTTTGTTTCATTCACAGGTGTTTAACACACAAATCCTGCATATTTAGGCTGAGTTCTTCTCTCGCTTTGTGATGTCATGTGGTAATACAGGAAGTACTCTGTTTCTAAACTCCATACATCTTCCTTTGTTTCATTTGAGTTCTGGAATTGCCGATTTTCATTGAGCAAACATCACAAGGTGGAAGCAGAGCATTTAGAGGTTTTTAGATGTAGACAGACTAAAAATAAAGGATTACTCAAACATGTGTGAATGAAACAAAACAGGAGTTACTAATCCTAACCCTTTCTCAAGAGTCAATTTTGTAAAGGCCACATCTCTGCAAAGGACAAATTTACTTTTTATTGAAAAATCTTGTAAATGTAGTTCAGACCTTTACAAACATGTACTGAAAATCATGTGAATCTTGTATTATTTTATCAGCTCATATTTCAGTCTTCTCTCCAGTTTGAATGCTCCTGAAGTTGATTCCAGTGTAAAATTTTGAATCGTTCTTTTGTGTAAATCGTAAGTCTAATCACAACACTTGTCAGGAAAATAGCAATTAGATATTTTTCCCAGTTTGTTGTGTCCTATTATGGGGCCTTCATGTCTGCAGTCTGTCTGCATTGTTCACAGTTCAGCAGTTTACCAGTTATGTGAGCTATGTGTCACAGTCTAGGAAAGCTGCCATAGCAAAAGATTGTTCAAATAAAGTGTTGAAAGAGAACAAAATGAAAGTGACAATGTGTAACTTTCTGGAGGTGGCACATCACTTGCATGATTCCATGGAAATAGAAAGTTAAAAACATACTTTCCATCATTCTCCATGAAGGTACATATTGTGGAAGATTATAGCCATGGAGATGTTATTGCTACGTTAATTATGTTATTTTCAGTGTAATAATCAAAGAAGAAAAAACATAACTGACCTGTAACATGTGGTGTGACTTTCTAATCTATGAAGATACATCATTTAAATGCCATGTTATGGAACATTCCAGGCAAAGTAATATCATCTCTATGGAGATAATTAGGGGACAGACTCTACACTATTAAATTACAAAGTGCACCTTTATGCAAATAAAAGTCTGGAAGGGCATCTGACATAAAGGCCTGCCAGATCAAAGCCCTACATAAAGTATGTCTGATGCTGTTTCAGTGTACCGTCATTTCTCTTCTCTTCTATTCAAACTGGTCCTGAAACACTGCCCCCTAGAGTGCGTGAGACGCCTCTGCCCTTTCACTTGATGAGGGTGGTGACCTTTGTGTGACCTTTGGAGAGAGCGTTCACACTTCTGATACTCTGAGCTGTGGGAAACATCTGCTTTAAACTTCAGTTCCAACTAAATGCAAATGTAGATCACTCTGAGTCAATGTAAGCGACTCGGTGCAAAGAAATCTCTGTCCTTAAGATAAACTTAAAATTTAGTCTGTACGACTGTAGGTGCAAGAACATGAAAGCCTCAGACACATTCACACTGACATCAGTTAACTTTCATTTGTACATATGACTGCCGATCTACTGTGCGCTTTTGTCATTTGAATGCATTTTGTTTTGAAATAGACACCATAATTATGGCTCTTGCTGAAAAAGATTATGAAAGAATATGATGTGATGGTTTGGTGGAAGCGTCACAGCAGCAGAACAAGGTGAGGAAGTAAAGTTTTGTTACATTCAGATGAGAGAAACCTACAGACATCTTCCCTCTGCACAGTACTAATACAGGCTGAAAGACGTCCTTCCACGTTGCATGTTTGTTTCGGTTCCTTTGAGAACCTCGCCTTTGGAACCAGGTTGGCCTGTAATTGGTCTGAACCAGGTTAACAGCTGGAGGCGAGCCAGATTCTCTGATGTCTGTCCCTCCCAGTGTAGAGGCAGTGGTGGTCTGCACTCATCTGGACATTGTTTTTGCGATCAAGATGTTTCACCTCCATGCAGAGGACTTTTTATTCTGATGGAACTGGCTTGAGACACTAGGGTTTATCCTACTGTGAGTTCACCAAATCCAGAGCCAAAAGGAGGGTTTTATTAACAGGAGTTTATTAACAGAGTGTCACTGCCCTGACCTTGTTGACAGTTAACATCATTATGGGTCACTATGTCCTATTGTGCGATGGCTGTGTCATCTTCATTCAGGACCTGTGCATTTGATTGTCTTGCTGTGTCTTTATTTTAAAGGTTGAGGACACTTTTGTAACAGCTGTAGATTAAACCTCAGTGCATCATTCCTGTTCAGAGAAGGATTTTTTTTTTCTTCAAAAACATGGTTTCCTTTGCAAATTATTTATTTTTTCTCACTGCTTAACTGTGTAACTCGCTGTGTTAAAATGAGCAGTGGCGGAGTGTACCACACAATTTGTCTTCTGTGTTGGTGCAGTCTCTTATGGGTCAGGTTAGCAACCAATGGGAACCCAAATAAATAGACATAGACACAGATTATTAGAGGCAGGCCTAATTAAAATCCTGATATCTTGTTAGTGCTTAATAATAAACTTTAAAATGTTGAGATGTTGGAGAAGCACAGCCTTGTGCAGTGGCCTGCTCCTCTTTGTACTAGTGCCCAGTGTGAATGTGACTTGTCTAATTATAACCTGACCTTCTGAGTGGGTGAAGTGCAGGGACTGGCCAGACTGCCCCCCAAGTGTAACCAGAGATTCAGTTATAATCTCAACACTTCTCTTCAACCCAAACACAAAACACTTAATGTGGGCTTTTCTTCTTTCTCTGAGCACCTCTCCGCAGATCTGACCTGTAACTCGGCCTACAGTCACCTATTTGTCTCCAAGGAGATGGATATGTTTACTGGCACACAATACACACTATAATATCCCAGGCAAAGCAGTAATATCGCCATGGAGACAAACATCATAGTAATGCTAACAACAACTAGCATGCTACACATACTTACTTCCTGATCCTCAGGCACTCAAATAAAACCAGGCTTATTTTGACCTCAAGAGCTGCTTATACAATAATCTGCACTGAGGCGAGACACATTCTGCTCAAATACAAGGGTCAGGTACAAAAGTGCATTTGACACATTCATATTTTTTAACATTTTTACTTGGTTTGTGGGATAGTACAGGTAAATATATAGGTAAATATTCAGTTAAGTTTTGTACACAGTGCTAATGTCAAAACAACAAATCTCAGACGTTGCTTTATGAACTGTTCATTTAGCAGCACTGTTCGGGGCACTAAATTAACTTTATTGCATCCTCATTTTTACTGATCTCAGCACTTAATATTAGGATTTATTACTGTATTGAGTCTTTACTGTAATATACTGGTGGTCATTGTTTTTCCGATTACGTCATGCTGAGATCCAAGCTCGACCTCTGAGGGAGACTGAAACACAGCATCATATCTGCTGCTTGTGTCCAACTATGAAGTAAAATGATAAACTTTAATTACTAAAACTTTTTTGGTAAAATCTTTAAAGGGCCCTATTTTCTGATCTATGTTATGATGTAGTGTCCTCATCACAAATATACCTGGAGTTGTGCTTTGTGTCTTTCACACACAAACCCTGCATTATTTAGGCTTGACTTCTGAGTTCTTGAGTTCTTCTCTCAGACAGAATACACTCTGTTCCACCTAGTGATGTCATAACAGGAAGTGCCCCACTGTGTTTTTAATGAACAGCTGGAGGCCAAAGGTCTGCAAGGCTGTAACTGCTGCAAATGAAGGATTCTTTGACAAAAGCAAAGTTTGAAGGAAAAAAAATATTATTTCAAATACAAATTATTTCTAACCTTGTCAGTGTCTTGACTATAGTTTATTCATTTTACAACTCGCGGTGATAAAAAAATTTTTTTGAACAGTAGTGTAGTAACTACTACTACACTACTGTTCAAAAGTTTGGGGTCACCCAGACAATTTTGTGTTTTCCATGAAAAGTCACACTTTTATTTACCACCATGAGTTGTAAATTGAATAAACTATAGTTACACTGACAAGGTTAGAAATAATGATTTGTATTTGAAATAATATTTTTTTTCCTTCAAACTTTGCTTTTGTCAAAGAATCCTCCATTTGCAGCAGTCACAGCCTTGCAGACCTTTGGTGTTCCAGCTGTTATTTTGTTGAAGGATCTGGAGAAATTTCACCCCACACTTCTAGAAGCTTCTCCCATAAGTTGGATTGTCTGGATGGAAACTTCTTACATACCAGACGGTCAAGCTGCTCCCACAACAGCTCAGTGTGTCTGTCCATAACACTTCTGTCCACTCTTCCTCTGTCCAGTGTCTGTGTTCTTTTGCCCATATTAATCTGTTTCTTTTATTGGCCAGTCTCAGATGTGGCTTTTCCTTTGCCACTCTGCCCTGAAGCTGCATCCCGGAGTCGCCTCTTCACTGTAGATGTTGACACTGGTGTTTTTTGGGTACTATTTAATGAAGCTGCCAGTTGAGGACCTGTGAGGCGTCTATTTCTTAAACTAGAGACTCTAATGTACGTATCTTCTTGTTCAGTTGTGCAGCGGGACCTCCCACTTCTGTTTCTACTCTGGTTAGAGCCTGTTTGTGCTGTTCTCTGAAGGGAGCAGTACACACCGTTGTAGGAAATCTTCAGTTTCTTGGCAATTTCTTGCATGGAATAGCCTTCATTTCTAAGAATAAGAATAGACTGTCGAGTTTCACATGAAAGTTCTCTTTTTCTGATAAAACATTGTTTTTCTTTCAAAAGTAAGGAAATTTCTAAGTGACCCCAAACTTTTGAACGGTAGTGTACATGACATCACAAGTTGGAAAAGAGCATTTTCAGCTCCAGGTCCAAAATCCAGGTCTGTTTTTGTGCAGGTTACAGTATTCTAACATGGCTATAAGTGCTAATTTTGCATAATATAGACTCTTTAATATAATGGCGTTTATCATGTTTTAGTGAAAAACTACTCTAGCCTATCATATGCACTTTAGAGTCAACTTAAATCTCTGTGCAGGTATGAACGCTGCAGTGAGGGCCACAGTTCGAGTGGGTCTCTACACCGGGGCCAAGGTCTATTTTGTCCATGAGGTACACACACTTTTATATGAATGTTTTTCTGTTGATTTAATTCAGTAAATATTGTTGTCAGAAGGTTTGATGTGTGTCTGTTTTGTTTGTGCTCGGTGACAGGGTTATCAGGGTCTGGTGGATGGAGGAGACAACATCCGCCCCGCCACATGGGAGAGTGTCTCCATGATGCTCCAACTGGTCAGAAATATTCCACATATTTTTACATCAATAACAACAACAACTCAAGCTTTTTTTTTTTTTTTGAGAAAACATGCAGAGAATATGAGGTCGCTTTGAGCTCAAACTTACAGTCTTAGATCTGTGTTTGTCTATTGAATAAGTACAGGTGTTAGAGTTACTTTTTACTAGCACCACCCCGGAAGTTTGTAGTTGGCATTACAATCAAGACAAAATGGAAATGCTTATTATTACTCTCCAGAGCTCAAAATTCTCTGTTGTACCTAAGTTTTCAAGTTACAGTTTTTCTCAGTTGCTTTGGAACTTTTACCTAAAACTGACATTTGCAAAACGGCTCACACAAAATCCTAAACAGAATTTTAGTTTTCCAAAACAACATTTAATCACAACAATCTCCAAAAATAAGTTTTATCATCAAAACACTTAATCTCTCATCCTGTGTTTTTCTGTGCTGTTTCTTTCATTTGGCACTGCAGCTCAGAAGTTTTAGTCCTTCTCTCAGTCACTATAGAAAATCACTGGTTTGGAACAGCCTGCTACTGGGGTTCACACTTTACACAGGTGAATTTTGGACTGGGAAAAAAATCAAACTGACCTGTATATCTCTGAATGTACCGGTAGTCTATACATGTACTCAGTGTCTGTGCTCACAGCTAAGACCCTTCTGACTGTTTGGCTCATGTGTGAAATCCTTTACTGTTCAATTTTTGGTGCCGTTATGTTTGAGTTTCTATATTGAAAGTGACAGAGTTTGGGCCACTTGAGAACAGACCTGTATTGTTGTTTATTGAGAAAGAGACTGTGTGACTTCATGAGAAATGTTCCAAATGATGTGATCACCTGTGGCCCTGTTCAGATACAGGTTTGAATCAGAATCAGAATCAGAATCAGAATTACTTTTATTCATCCCCGAGGGGAAATTTTCTTTGTTACAGATGCAACCGACCAAGAGCATGTACATCAAACAAGTTACAAAATAAGATAAATACAATAAGATAAAAGATAAAATAGCTCTCTCTGGGAAATTATTTACATCATTGACATTTTTATGACTATATACATGTGTGAGCAGGGAATAGGATGAAAAGGATTGAGTAGTTTGTGAGTTAAAGTGCAGCGTTCAACAGTTTGATGGCGACAGGCAGGAAAGATTTCCTGTGTCTCTCAATGGAGCAGCGGCAGCCGCAGTCTATGGCTGAAAGAGCTCCTCTGATTGGCCAGCACCTTGTGGAGGGGGTGGGAGGGAGAGTCCAGAATAGTCCAGATTTTGTCCAGCATTCTCCTGTCCAACACCACCGCCAGAGAGTCCAGCTCCTCCCCCACAACATGTCCAGCCTTCCTAATGATCTTCTCGAGTCTATTAGTGTCCCTCACGCGCAGACTGCTGCCCCAGCAGACTACAGCGTACATGATGCACTGGCCACCATAGACTCGTAGAACATCCTGAGCATTGTCCTGCAGATATCAAAGGACCTCAGCCTCCTCAGGAAATAGAGGCGGCTCTGGCCCTTCTTGTAAACCGCATCCACGTTCCTGCTCCAGTCCAGTTTATTGTCCAAGTTCACCCCCAGGTACTTGTACTCCTCCACCACGTCCACACTGACCCCCTGGATGGAGATGGGGGTCACAGCAGCTTTGGTCCTCCTAAGGTCCACCACAAGTTCCTTTGTCTTCATCACGTTGAGCTGGAGGTGGTTCTCCTCACTCCAAGTGACAAAGTTGTCCACTACAGTCCTGTACTCCTCCTCGTCACCCCCGCTGATGCATCCCACCACTGCAGAGTCGTCAGAAAACTTCTGAAGGTGGCAAGACTGGCTGCAGTAGTTGAAGTCCGTGGTGTAGAGGGTGAAGAGGAAGGGAGACAGGACTGTCCCCTGTGGAGCCCCAGTGTTGCTGACCACCCTGTCCGACACACAGCTCTGCAAACGCACATTCTGTGGTCTTCCAGTGAGATAATCCACAATCCAGGACACCAAGGAGGCATCCACCTGCATCACTGCCAGCTTCTCAGCCAGCAGAGCCGGCCTGATGGTGTTGAACGCACTGGAGAAGTCAAAAAACATGATCCTCACAGTGGCAGCCGGCTTGTCCAGGTGGGAGTAGACTCTGTGGAGTAGGGTCAGGATGGCGTCATCTACTCCAAGGTGGGGCTGGTAGGCAAACTGGAGAGGGTCTTGCAGATGTTGGACCATAGGCCTCAGCTGCTGCAGGACGAGTCGTTCCAGAGTCTTCATGATGTGGGAGGTCAGTGCCACGGGCCTGTAGTCCTTAGGGTCGCAGGGGCGCGGCGTCTTCGGGACAGGGACGAGGCACGATGTCTTCCATAGCAGGGGGACTCTCTGAAGACTCAGGCTCAGGCTGAAGATCTGGTGCAGAACACCACTGAGCTGGGGAGCACAGCCCTTCAGGACTCTGGGGCTCACTGGGGCTCACTCCATCAGGTCCTGGTGCTTTCCCGGCCTTCAGTCTCTGCAGTTGACACCTCACCTGCTCCTCAGTGACAGTCAGTGTGGAGGTGTCGGGAGGGGGAGGGGTGGTGTCGTCTGAGGTGTGAGCTGGGTCTTCCACAGGAGACGGGGGAGGGAGGGGTAGGGGGCTGACTGCTGCTGGCTGGAGCTGGACAGTTCCTGCAGTGTCAAAGCGATTGAAGAAGATGTTGAACTCATTAGCTGTGTTCACGTCTCCCTCCACGTTTCCCCCTCGGGTCGGCTTGTGTCCCGTGATGGTCCTTATGCCGCTCCACACTTCCCTCATGTTGTTCTGCTGAAGTTTCCACTCCAGCTTCCTCCCATGTCTCTGTCTGGCCTGGCTCAGCTGCACCTTCAGTTTCTTCTGAGCAGCCCGGGCCTCCTCCTTGTTTCCCGAGCTGCAGGCCTTCCTCTTCCCAATGAGTGTGGCTTTAATGTCCTTGGTTATCCATGGCTTGTTGTTTGGATAACAGCTCACAGTCTTTGTTGGGACAACTGAGTCCACACAGAAGTTTATGTAGCTGGTGATGCAGTCAGTCAGCCCATCGAGGTCTTCTCCATGGGGCTCAGTGAGTGCAGCCCAGTCTGTCACCTCAAAGCAGCTCTGTAACACCTCCAGAGACTCATCTGTCCAGCTTCTCACAGACCGGGGGGAGGGGGGAAGGCGCTTCACCAGAGGTGTGTAAGATGTCCTGAGGAGCACCAGGGTGTGGCCAAGTGGGGGCAGGGGGCCGCCAGGTATGCGCCACGAACATTAGCATAGAGATGGTCCTAATGTTTTTCCCTCCCTGGTGGAGCAGTTCACAAACTGGGAGAAAGTGGGGAGAGTTTTGCCAAACAGACATGATTGAAGTCCCCCGGAGATGGCGATGAAGGCTGTAGGGTGAGCGTTCTGAACTGGCTACCGCAGCGTGGATAGAGTCACAGGCGCTGTGGGCGTTGGCTGACGGAGGCACGTAGACAGCAACAAACACAACATGCGAGAACTCCCTCGGTAGATAATAAGGCCGTAGTCCGACAGTACATAGTTCCACATCATGGCTGCAGATCCGTTCCTTGACGGTAATGTGCGATGGATGGCACCAGCGGTGGTTCACGAGCACCGAGAGCCCGCCTCCTCTGCTCTTCCCGCAGCTGGCGCGCTCTCTGTCGGCCCGTACAGTGGAGAAGCCCGCGATAGAAACGTAGTCATCAGGCACATCTTCATGCAGCCATGTCTCGGAGAAACAGATTAAACTGCACTCCCGATATTCCTTCTGACTCTGGGCTAGCGCTGTCAGTTCGTCCATCTTATTTACGAGGGATCTCACGTTACCCATCACAATAGAGGGGAGACACGGCTTGAACATAAGTCTCTGTTGTTTTGCTGCTATCCTCTTCCGTCGCAGTTTTTTATTTCCTCTGCAGCCCCTGTGTGTCCTTCTCCTGCAGTCCGCGGGGATGGATCAAAGGATCAAAGGATCAAACCAAGTTTCAAAAAACATGCTAAAACGATTGGGAAAAGCTGTAACAGCTACCTTTTACTTTTTGCTTAATAGGGATTGGTGTGGTGTGTTTTCTGTTTGAGAGAAGAACTCAGCCAAAATGTGCAGGCTTTGTGTGTTAAACATGTGTGAATGAAAAAATCACAACTCCATATATGTTTGTGATGAGGAAACATTATAACGTACTGTAGATCTGAAAATAGCGTAATCTGACCCTTTAAACTCCTCTTGAATGTTATGATGACGCATGAGTGCATTCTCTTAAAACTGTAATCTAAGCTTGGGTTACATGTTAAATGTGTATTGTATAATATGTCAGAGTCCCAGGCACCGTGAATGTCAAACGGCCCTTTAAATGCCAGAGTTTACAGAATACTCCAGTGCTGAAGGAGCAGAGGGTTCATGTGTGAAATGGTGTCCACCTGTCCCTCTTTACCCCTACAAGCACCTTCATGTTACTGATGTAATTTGATATATTTTCAAAGATGGAGTATTATGCAAATGTATATTGTTTTGGTTTTTTTTACTTTCTACCATGTTATAATATTCCACTCATATTCACTCATATTCACTCATATTCACTCATATTCACTCATATTCACTCATCAAAAATATGCCTGGTATTTTAGCAATCTCTTCTGGGCTCTATTCAAATCCTCTTTATGGTTAGATGTCCGACTCTGTACAAGGCTCCGCCCACAAGCCTACTTCACCCATGCTCCCACGTGACAATTCTCCATAAATATACAATAACATGATGCAAAACTGTACACAGCAGCTTCACAAATGTGCTGTGAAGTGCAGTAGTTGCATTAGAGGGATGCACGTTGACTGTGTTGTGATGGCGCTCTGAAGGGGGAGTGACTTTATATGGAAAGCAAAGTGACAAAAAGGAAAATGAAACTTATAAAACATGTTAATACATCGTTTTTGGTGACCATAGCATTTTCAAAGCAATAAAAGGTCAAATGTATATCTAAATATGTGTTAGCAGTTACTAACACATATTTGGGTCCCATAGAAGAGGGAGTATTTTACTTCTATGGGACCCAAGAAGTAAAATACTCCCTCTTTAAATCTCTCTTACAGTTTTATAGCCTTATATAGCCTTAGTCTTTATTCATACGCCTAAATTAGTCCCACTCTTACTACTATTTCAGGTGGTCACTGTATTCATGTGTCTGTGCCATAGAGTGAGTGATATTTTGCAGCTGATGTCATCAACACTGAAACAGCTAAACGGGAACATGAATTCTCAGATTGATCACAGGCTCCTGAAAATGTATAGTCCATTTTTTATGTTTTATTTAAAAACTTTTCTCTATGTTTTCTAATGTATGCTTGCCACCATGGTAACTGCTGAACATTCCCCTATAGACATACATACAGAACACCTCCAGTGTGATATTGCAAAGTATCTATTGGTGGTCTTCAGACTCTAGAATGTGCTGATGAGACATACTCCCAGGTGAGGGACACTTTTTCCTATGGATTACATTGTACTTTGCCATCCAATATCCAAAATGTAAATTCATAAAGGTAGAACCGGTTAATTTCTGCTGACTAGACTCAAGAACTCACTGTATTACAACAAAAACCTGCATTTAAATTTTAATTTCTATTAAATAATATTGGCCTATTAAATGCTGTGATGTCATCTGAAACCCACTGTTCTCCTTCAGGGTGGGACAGTGATCGGGAGTGCACGCTCTCAGGACTTCCGCACCAAAGAGGGGCGCACGAAAGCCGCCTGTAACCTGGTCAAACTGGGCATTACCAACCTGTGTGTGATTGGAGGAGACGGCAGTCTGACCGGAGCAAACGAGTTCAGGACCGAGTGGGCCGATCTATTGCAGGACCTGCTCAAGGCTGGTGAGGTGTAGGAATGTAGCGCTTTTAGGGCAGTGGGTCCCATCCTGGAGATGGGGACCTCTAGGGAGTCTACTAGTCTGAGATAATCTTTGCCTGATGTTTCCAGGTAAGATCACGACTCAGGAGGCACAGGCATCCTCTCACCTGAACATCGTGGGGATGGTGGGCTCCATTGATAATGACTTCTGTGGCACTGACATGACCATCGGCACAGACTCAGCACTGCACCGCATCATTGAGATCGTGGACGCCATCACCACCACTGCACAGAGGTAGAGTTTAAACTAGAGTTATGACATTCACACAAGTACACAGGAAAGAACACACTAAACTACTGTTTTTTCTATAGTCACCAGAGAACTTTCATCTTGGAGGTGATGGGCCGTCACTGTGGGTGAGTTTTTTATTCTTTTTTTTTTGTGTGAATACATTTGTCTTGATTACATTGGCTCTCTACAGAATGTCATGAGCAAACCTGGCCCAGGGTGTTTACCATTCACTGTGCTCAATCACATACATGCACCTCAATCATCCTGATCATTATAACAGCATACCACATAGCAAAAGTTTATGTTTAACTTACCTGGACAACAGAATATAGTGCAAATGTGCAAACCTGGAACTTTAGGATCCGAAAAGACATTTCTAGAAACAACTGAACTGAAGTGATGTGTGGCGTGTACAACACAGCGTAGTACCCACTAACACAAGTGTTGTTATAAATAATGTCCCAGTCTGAATCTTGGAGAGATGTGCAATTATAAAGTAATGACTAAATGACAGAAATATAGACTACTAGTGGAAAAGTTGGATTCGTTGATCTAATATAGCACATATTACAGGAAATCTATTTTGTAAAAAAAAAAAACCCATATGCAGGTTCCATCAGAAATCTTAGAGCGCCAAAAGAACTACAGGCCCAACACTGAAGGTAATGAAAAAGTTCTATAAATTCAGACTCTGAAGCCTAAACAGCAAGACCCTTTTCATATAGTCTATAACATGATGAAGTTTGTAGCCAATACAAATATTTGAAGTATTCTATGTTCCACTTCATTCATTTATGTGAGGACATCCATGAGAGTCTCTGTTGTTGCAGATACTTGGCCCTGGTCACCGCTCTGTCCTGTGGAGCCGACTGGGTCTTTATCCCTGAGATGCCTCCAGACCACGGCTGGGAGGAGCACCTCTGCAGACGCCTCAGTGAGGTAACTTTCATTTTATTTTATTTTGTGTTTATTTGCTAACACACCAAACAAAAATAAAGACAAATCCAGGATTCTAAATATGTGTGCATAATTAACTTCACCACTGGCAAATTTCAAGATGAATAATAATTTGGTGATTAAAATGCATATCCTTTATTTTGAGCAAACCTCATGATGGCATATTTAAATCAAAGTTCCTTTCTATCATCAGCAAAGAGGCCGTGGCACACGTTTGAACATCATCATTGTGGCTGAAGGAGCCATGGACCGTGATGGAAAACCTATCACCTGTGACCAAGTCAAGAAGGTACAGGAGCTCCCACTATGCTATGTTAGCTTTTTCAAATGTAATAATAATGTTTAAATGTTTTGTCTCAGTTGGTCACTGAGAAACTGGGCTTTGACACTCGCAGCACCATCCTGGGCCATGTGCAGAGAGGAGGCACCCCCTCAGCCTTTGACAGAATCCTGGTACAACGCGTTCACACACTATTTAATACAAAAGACCTTCAGCTGGGCACACTATTAATCTGCTGAAACAAAACTCAATACTATTATACAGAGCTTACTCAAAATTGCACACAAAAGAAACAACTGTCTACCATTAGTTCTGTAAATGTGTAATAATGTCATGTTAAGTTTTTTGTTTTTAAGGAAATTTTTGTAGATGTTAAAATACTCAGTGGTGTATAACAATTACATTACATAATATAAAACATGCACAATAGTCTAATAGAGTGGCTCTCTGAGTCTGTAACAGGACCATGAAATGTAAAATAGGCTAAACTAGGATTGGACTACTTAATTGCTACAGTAGTTCAAATACTACTAGAAATTACCCAAAGACTTGAAAATCAGCAAATATTAGAACTGCAGAGGAATCTGTGTACCACTAGAAAGAGTGGTCTGAGAAACACTAGCTTAATCTTCCAGGTTTAACCCCAGAAACAGGGAAATATGGGTCAAAGGCAGAGGACACATTTTCCTATGGAGATAATAAATGATGCCTAAGGCCTGTAGTTTTATTTCTGGAGAAATTATAGTAATCAAAATACCTAAAGTCTACAGTTAGTGAAAAAGTTGAACTACTCAAATAAATCCAAAGCCATATTAAAGTTGAATGTATGATGTGTTGTGTTCCAGGCCAGTCGTATGGGTGTGGAGGCAGTGATGGCTCTGCTGGAGGCCACTCCGGACACTCCCGCCTGTGTAGTCTCTCTGTCGGGCAACCAGGCTGTGAGACTGCCCCTCATGGAGTGTGTGCAAGTGGTCAGTCTGTCTACACACTAATGTTACACTGATAGAGTCAGTCTGTACACATCTGTATCACACACTAAGGTCACACACTAATGTTACAGTGATGTGGTCAGTCTGTACACATCTGTATCACACACTAAGGTCACACACTAATGTTACACTGATAGAGTCAGTCTGTACACATCTGTATCACACACTAATGTCACACACTAATGTTACACTGATAGAGTCAGTCTGTACACATCTGTATCACACACTAATGTTACACTGATAGAGTCAGTCTGTACACATCTGTATCACACACTAATGTTACACTGATAGAGTCAGTCTGTACACATCTGTATCACACACTAATGTTACACTGATAGAGTCAGTCTGTACACATCTGTATCACACACTAAGGTCACACACTAATGTTACACTGATAGAGTCAGTCTGTACACATCTGTATCACACACTAAGGTCACACACTAATGTTACAGTGATAGAGTCAGTCTGTACACATCTGTATCACACACTAATGTTACACTGACAGAGTCAGTCTGTACACATCTGTATCACACACTAATGTTACACACTAATGTTACACTGATAGAGTCAGTCTGTACACATCTGTATCACACACTAAGGTCACACACTAATGTTACACTGATAGAGTCAGTCTGTACACATCTGTATCACACACTAATGTTACAGTGATAGAGTCAGTCTGTACACATCTGTATCACACACTAATGTTACACTGATAGAGTCAGTCTGTACACATCTGTATCACACACTAATGTCACACACTAATGTTACACTGATAGAGTCAGTCTGTACACATCTGTATCACACACTAATGTTACACTGATAGAGTCAGTCTGTACACATCTGTATCACACACTAATGTTACACACTAATGTTACACTGATAGAGTCAGTCTGTACACATCTGTATCACACACTAATGTTACACTGATAGAGTCAGTCTGTACACATCTGTATCACACACTAATGTTACACTGATAGAGTCAGTCTGTACACATCTGTATCACACACTAAGGTCACACACTAATGTTACAGTGATGTGGTCAGTCTGTACACATCTGTATCACACACTAAGGTCACACACTAATGTTACAGTGATGTGGTCAGTCTGTACACATCTGTATCACACACTAAGGTCACACACTAATGTTACAGTGATGTGGTCAGTCTGTTCACATCTGTATCACACACTAAGGTCACACACTAATGTTACAGTGATGTGGTCAGTCTGTACACATCTGTATCACACACTAAAGTTCCAGTGAACATCTGTATCACATATAATATTTAATGTAATTGTCTGTAATTTTAATTTGCCCGTTAATTATCAACTGTTTTCTTTTCGCTTCCAGACCAAAGATGTTACCAAGGCGATGGCAGAGGGGAGGTTTGAAGATGCTGTGAAGCTCAGGGGAAAGTGAGGCATCCATGCTTTTGTGTATTTAAACAAATCTATTGTTCTTTAATCAAATATAAACTGAAAGTTACATTCTAATAGTTGTATTTTTCCTTGACAACAGGAGTTTTGAGAATAACTGGAGCACCTACCAAATGCTCGCTCACGTTCACCTTCCTGATGTAAAGGTGAGGGGAGTCTCTGGTCACCTAGGCTTTTTGCATCTGAAACCTTTGATTTGCTGTTTATTTATGAGTATTCATATACATTTAGTTTATTCCCTCTAACCTAAGTGCTTTTATGGTCAAATATTCATGGGATGTTAACTTCTGGCTTCTTTGTGAGTTCATTACCAGGAGCTAGTACACCATTTTTTCAACATGTATTTGAGCAAAATGAATTTGCCCCAGTACAGATATATTGTATAAGCGTCTCTTGAGTCCACTGTATGCCGTCTGTATCAAATTATAAAGCGTTTCATTGTGGAAGTGCACAGTTAGCATGCTAGTTATTATTAGCATTACCATGAGGGCAAAAGTTGTAAAAAGTGCTTATAAGCATTTTAAGACAGTAAAAATCAGTGACATTCATTATTTTAATTACTCTTATTCTTTCTCTGTAGAGTAACATAAACATTGCAGTCCTGAACGTGGGCGCCCCCTGTGCTGGGATGAATGCTGCAGTGCGCTCAGCTGTCAGGGTTGGAGGTCTGCAGGGACATCAGATGTTAGCGGTGCACGACAGCTTCGATGGACTGGCTCACGGCATGGTATGTGTCCACCAATTTATAACGAGAAAATATATATGACTTAAAACTACAGTTATTTCCAATACTGTTCAACAGATTGAGCCCATTGGGTGGAGCGGTGTTGCAGGATGGACTGGAAAAGGTGGATCCCTGTTAGGCACCAAGAGGTGACACATTCAAACTAATCACACTGACACATGTTATGGTGATAACTGCTATTTTCCATTGCTCTATAATCTTTACTATAGTGTCTCAAAGCCACAACTGCCCAATGTCATCTCAGCTCATCACATTCATACAAGCAAGACTTATGAAGTGTCTTGCCAAAGGACACAATCACAATATGAACTAGCGAAAACAGAAGGTCCTTTATGTTTAGAATTTTTCTTATGAATGCAATTTTTAAGTCTTGGACCAACTGTATAAAATATTCTATATCTATAAACATAGATATACCAAAGGTAGTGGAATAATGCAACATGTCATTTTGCTTTTGATACAGATCTCTTCCAAATGAATTCATGGAGGAAATTAGTCTGAACATCACCAAGTTCAACATCCACGCCCTGATCATCATTGGAGGATTTGAGGTCAAAAACATGTTAATTTTGTGTTTTCTCTGTTCATCTGATTTATGTAGAGCTTTTCTGGACACTCAAAGACGCTTTACAGAGGATTATTCATTCACTTCACATGTAGTGATGAAGTTATTGTAGCTATAGCTGCCCTGGGCCAGACTGACAGAGGCGAGGCTGCCAATCTGCACCATCAGCCCCTCAGGCCACCACTAACACACACAAACACCACTGTCTTACTAGACTATGGGTGAAGTGCTTTGCCTAAGGACACTACATCAGTTTTTGTCACTGGCGCCTCCCTGTGGCACCTGGTATTGCCAGTGGTCTGACCAACTGACCAGGCCCAGTCCTGCTTAGCTTCAGAGATCTGATGTTGTCAGGCTTTGAGTAGCTGGTGCAGCCACTGCTATAGAGTCTATACGCTTCCAATACTAAATGTCTGCTTTATTTGATAAGTGAGAGACTGATGCTAACAGTGCTGTATTGTCCTGTAGGCATTTGTGGGAGGTCTGCAGTTGGTCCAGGCTCGAGAGAAGTATGAGGAGCTGTGTATTCCCCTGGTGGTGGTTCCAGCCACAGTCTCCAACAACGTCCCAGGAACTGATTTCAGCATCGGAGCAGACACTGCCCTCAACACCATCACCATGGTACTACAAACACATATCTATGGAATAAATACTGCATTTAGTAGTAGCAATAAATTGCGGGAAAATAGTAGTAAAATAGTTTCCAACATGTTGTTGGAACAAGGTTTATCCCAACTTCTTATTAATTCTTTTCTACAAAATAATTCAAATAGTATGATGGATGCATATTTTAAAGCATCACTGTAACTGTTTGGAGGTGTATTTATGGAAATAGAAAGTTAAAACCATACTTTGGAAAATTATCCATTAAAAGACATTAGTTTTATGCCATACTGTTGAATACATAAAACATGTTGACCTAATTTAAAAGATTTTTCATTCTTGTACACTACATTCAGCAGTATAGCACTAAAGTATACTCTCTAGACATGTATTTCACTGTCCACATGTGTGTGTCGTAGACCTGTGACAGAATCAAGCAGTCTGCAGCGGGCACTAAGAGGAGAGTGTTCATAGTGGAGACGATGGGAGGATACTGCGGTTACCTGGCAACCATGGCTGGACTGGCCTCTGGAGCTGACGCTGCTTACATCTATGAGGAGCCATTCAACATACGTGATCTGGAGGTACGATCAGTTGCTCTTAATAATACAAAACAATTAGATTACTGGATCCAATTTGAATTGTGCTGTAGGTGAACGTGGAACATCTGGTGGAGAAGATGAAGACCACAGTGAAGAGAGGACTTATTTTGAGGTGTGCAAGGATTTACTCAAACTTTTCACTTTCTCACCGTGTACCTCATATTTGTATTTATTTTTTTTGTTTATTTAATATTTTTACACAGGAATGAAAAATGCAACGCTAATTACACGACCGACTTCATCTTTAACCTGTACTCAGAGGAGGGGAAGGGAGTGTTCGACTGCAGGAAGAATGTACTGGGACATATGCAGCAGGTGGGAGACTTTTCATGGAGACAAGTATGGGACGTCATGCATTTCTAACTTTTAACAATGAAAACATAAAAACATGAATAATAATACAGACCAATTCAATGTCATACTGTGGATCATTCTAGATAAACCAGTCATATCTTCATGATGACTGGCTCCCCACCGGGTTAAGTCAACATCTCCATTCATGTAAATTATTGAAATAAACTAAAATTTTACCAGGTTATAAAAAGTTGAATGCAAACTTGACCTACACAAATATTTAGACGTTTGGTTAAGAAGACATTAGATTAGAGATAAACCCAGAACTAAATTAGGATTAGAACAGGACCTCTAAACCAAATCTACATCAGGATTAAACTGAGGCTGAATCAGGACCTAACTGGGACTTTTTTCTTTTGGTACAGTATCTATTTATAATTCTCATCATAGGGTATTTACTCTTTTAAAATGGTTCCTAATTTACTAGACATTTTCCTTTGGACTGTCCATCACTGTTACCGTTGCTGATTGTCCTACCGTCTCTGTTCAGGGAGGGACACCCAGCCCATTCGACAGGAACTTTGCCACTAAAATGGGCCTCAAGTCTGTGCTTTGGTTGACTGAAAAACTGAAGGAGTGCTACAGACATGGTAAGGGCCTTTAATGTGCCATCATTTTATATTGATTTATTTTCTTAATTCAATTGATAGTATAAAAAGAGATGTGAAAAATTTGAATATTAATACATGTCTTCTCTAGCCTAAAAAAATAAATAAATAAATTTTAAAAAAATGAATGGATAATTTTTAAATAAGGGTTTGTTTTTGTCAGTATGGTCTACCTTACTTTTGTTCATCTTGTTTGTTTCCATTCTAGGTCGGATTTTTGCCAATTCTCCTGACACTGCCTGTGTTCTGGGAATGAAGAAGAGAAGCATGGTTTTCCAGCCTCTTTTGGAAGCCAAAGAAAACACTGACTTTGAGTGAGGATTATTTTTGAGGCCTTATATTGTGCTATATGTATATGTATATATATATACATATATACACACATATATATATACATATATATATACATATATATATATATATATATATATATATATATATACATATATTATTTATTTATTTATACCTATGTTATAATAATGTTTCCTCATCACAAACATACCTAGTTTTCTTTGATTTCATTCACACATGTTTAACACATATTTCAGATGAGTTCACTTTCAAACAGAAAATGCTGTTCCACCTTGTGATGTCATGTTGTAATTCTCCATACACCTTCAGTAGAAACATTTGGATAATTTCAGCCCTAGAATTGCCAATCTCTACTGAACTAAAGTAAAAGAAGCTGTTAACTTGAAAACTGACACTAAACTACACTACATGACTTCACAAGGTGGATCACAGTATTTTGAGCTTGACGTACACAGACTAATAATAAAGGGTTTATTCCAACATGGGTGAATGAAACAAAACACAACATTCTCACATAGTTTAAGAGTCTTTTGTGAGAGTTTTGTGCATTAAAGAACCTTTATTGTATTATTTCCTAACCAAAATTCTTTCCTTTCAGACATCGCATCCCAACCAAGCAGTGGTGGCTGAAGCTGAGACCAATCCTGAAGATTTTGGCCAAATACGAAATCAACCTGGACACATCCGAGAAGGCTGAGATGGAGCACATTATCAACACCAGAGGGCCCCGGCGCGAACACTTATCCAAATAAATACTGTTCTGTAATACAAGCCTGTGGACACGTGCACTTAATGATATAAATTAATGATAATAAAAACAATAAAACTATATTTATGGAAACTGGCTGTGGTATTTAATCAGTTATGATATGGCATCTATGGTGACTCAGTTTTCAGTAGTTTATTACTTTGGCCTGCCTTGCACCTCAAGATTAATTCCTGTGGTTTTTGTGAGTCCAACATATTAACTTTGCGTTTCCTTGGGTCGTTTCTTGCAGCTCTTACCCAGATAGTTCCTCTATTCACCAGCCTATGTCCTGCTCTGAGTGACAGGGTGCTTTAAACCAGGGATTCTTAACCATTTTTACGTTAGGGCCCAACTATTTCAATACAGAGTCACCCAAGGTCAACTTACATATTGAACCAATGAAATAAAAATAAAAATAAATACACTTTATTGTATCAGGAAATTTGTCCTCATTCAGTGCCACTGGGGCATCTCATCATGGGACCAACCTCCATGAGCTGAAGCTAGGCTTGGTACCTTACTAAGTACAGTATTCCACTTATTATAGCCTTATAGATGAAAATTCAAACAGGCATCAAGTGAAACAAGTACATGTAACGCACCAATAACCATATAATAAGGCTTCATTATAATTTTATATATTTATGTAAATTGATGTTATGTATGTATGTACCCCTATGAACTAACATCAAGGACCATGTTGTCCACCCTCCTGTGGGCTCACCACCTGCAGAGGGGTTCATAGGGGGGGTCAGGTGCTATGAGTATTGGGCAGCAAGCTGCCCCCGCGACCCAGTCGGATTAAGCGGGAGAAGATGGATGGATGGATGGATGGATGTTATGTATGTATATATGTATGTATGTATGTATGTATATCTATCTATAATTATCTAAAATGATTGTAAGTGAGAAAACTCATAGCATAAAATAGCATGCAATATTTTAAGGTACAGCACTGACCCTTGCTCTGTGATTTTTATTTTTATTTTTTATTTTTTGCTTTTGATTCAATGGGCTATAATATGAAATACATCTTACCCCATCTGGTGGAAATTGTAAGCTCTGAACGAATACATTTTTCTGTTATTTTCTTGTCTTATTTCACAAATCAATTATTTATTTAAAAAAATAGATAAAAATACTACATTCTGTTTTTATTAGACTGAATGTGAGTTTTAATTTATGACGCGTTTATTGTTATTCACTACATTTCCCACGAGCCCGTGCGTTTTGGCGGATGTACAATGTGATTGGTCAAAAGCCGCCATTCAAAACTAGTGCGCGGCAGACGGTGAAGTTTCTACGATAACGGAGCTTCTCAATTTTAACACTTTTACAACGTATTTAGCAATAACAGACGTCCATTTATGTCCGTTAAACTGCCATAGATATTTTAAGGAGAACAAACCTTTCCCCTTCATGTAAGTAAGTTACGTTTAGCGTTTTAAAAGGACTTAACTTTGTGTGCTGTGTAGAGACTTGTCACATTATTTAGCAACCGTAGCTAAAGTTACGGTGGCTAACAGCAACACATACTATAATCCCGTGACAATCCAAGTAAAATCTAATCGTTTTGTCTTGTTTTTGATACAGCTGTCGACATGAAGTGTTTAAAATTGGATGAATATATAAAGAGGACCGCCTCCACCAAAGAAACGGAGCTTTTACGACTTGAACTAGAGGTAGGTTTGTTTACCAGGCGTTACATAACAGATTGCAGTTATTTTACAAGTTAAAAGTATGAGATGCCAAGCTATTCTCTGTAGTCGCTCTATGTAACCTAATCTTAACTTTTATTTTGTGTTCTTGTCATAGTCCTGTCTTTTTGTTGGAACCTCAAATGAAAACTGATCATTTTTGTGTAAGATGGCATGTTTCCATCTGAAATAGACGGATTTTAATACCAGTGAAAATGATAGCCAGTTTATAAAGCTTCAATGCTTTGGGATGAATTTCACTTCTAGATATAATTTAAAAGTCACATGAAGTTTATAGAGTGTATAATATTTGAAATAGGTTTGGGACAAAGCAAACTAAATATGTAGCCTTTAAGATAAGGCTGAGCATTATGAATCACTTTTTTCCCCCCTCATATCGGTCAGTCACAATTTACGATTCAATTTTGTTTTGCCAAATAAATTTTTCCTGAAGTTAAACAATACAGACACTTTTATTTGTTCCTATTTAACACAAAAAAGTAGTTGGATTTCTTCCTGCAAAGTCTGCACTCTGCTGACTGTAAGCTGTAAGTATTTAAGTAAATTCTACTAATGCTGAATGCATGTTTTTCAGAAATATGTGACGGGTCAACCAGGGCTCCAGGGGCGGACGCTCTGTGACCGCATGCTCCGAGCGTGTAACCACCATCTCGGGGTTAGTCCCTCAGAGCAGACCCATGTGGCGGAGCTGGTGAGGCTGGTGAAGGTGGCTGTGGACGGCTATGACCGAGCAGGGCTCAGTGTGGCTCAGAGCAGTGCGTTTTACATGGAGAAGATAGTTTTCCACATCCTGAAGAAGCTGAGCGTTCTGGAAGTCCACAGTCTGTTCAGTGATGTGGCCGAGCTGCTCCACACCAGGCTTTTGGGTGCAAAGCAGGTATGACGGGAAATACAAGTGCTCAGTTTCTAGATTATGTCACTCTAATTTATTTTATGGGGCAATTTTGAGTCATATTATGGGATGCATTTGATTAGAGATCAACTTTTTATTTGAAACACATTCCACAAGAAATTCCACAATTGAGCATCAAGAATATCAAGAAAAAGATTATAAAATTCTTATTTTTGAAACAGAGCAATCCTTTTTAGGTACACACCCACACTTTGATGATTATTAATTTGATTTTTCTCAAACTACTCACGTTTCTTCTGATGGTTTGGAAGCTCCTCTGCAATTTTATTCACTTTTTTGTCCTCCTTTGGGTAATTTCTTAGTCGCAGACCTAGTTTACACCTGGTATAGTTCTAATTATAGACCTGGATAAGATCCGGTGGTACTCGAAAAGACTTGCAGTACCTTATTTTAGGTGGTACTTGGTGTGAGTAGTTTGAGAACCACGAACTTAAAAGTTATTTACTTTTTTTATTACTTAATTTCTGTGGTAATTAGGTTTATTTATTATGATTACTGACACTGTATATTTTTATAGTGTGAAGACCACAAGACTCTGGCGTGCAGCAGTTTCTCTGTTCTGTGGAATGGACTCTCTGCCTCCAAAAATAAAACCACTCTGACCCCACGGGATAAACTGCACTGCCAGCTCCAGGCTCTGAGCTTCCTCCTTTTATTAGACCCAGAAATTGGCAACTCTTCGCCATTAAAAGTTCCGATTTACGCCCAAGATGCGATTGGACAGTTTGAAAATAACCGCTCACTGACAAAGGAAGACTCAGTATTTGTGTCAGAGGAGATATACAAGTGCTTTTCAAAATTTTGGACAATTGGAAAAGCTGTGAATGAAAGTGGCAATCACCAGCATAGAGAGAAATCAACTTTACAGCCAATTTTTCATATTGTCATAATCATCACCAAGGTTTTTTGTAAGGCAGGCCACTATGACATAGCCATTAGATTATTAGATAACATTGAGAGTAAAGTTAAAGGGCTTCCTGATTGCCCATATACAGCGTTGGTACTTGGTAGATTGGCGGTAAAGATCCATGTTTCACTGAAGGAGTCTCGTGAGTTTGGCCAGTATTTAACAGAGTGCGCCCGTGCCCTAAGGTCCCTAGAGGAGGTAGGGGGTACTGAAGCTAACGCCGTGCTGGAAGCGTGTGGGCTGGTGTTGTGGGCCGTGGAGAGCAGCCACACCAAAGCTCTGAGCGGGACTCTGCTCCTCGCCTGGTTCTCTTTTCTGGAGGAACATCAAGAGTGTACATCCAAAGTGCTCAAGAAGGTCAGTATAACAGACTAATGTTGTTTCTGAGCGGTGGGGCTGAACAGTTTTGGAAAATGTGCCTAAAAATAGTCACAACTCCCAGCCCTAATTAGACATTTTTTCCCTTACATTGATTTCTCACACAAAATTGCTCTAATTTAAACAAATAAATAAAATCTTTCAATATTTCCTGAACAGTTTGTACTCCCTCCAGACCATTCTTTTACTGACAGAAGCTTGAAGCTTGTAGACCACAGTTAAAAAGTCTCAAGCTGCTCATTGTGCAGTTAATCAAATTTTGCATTGCTAATGGTCAGATTTATGTCTATCACTGACATTTATTATAAGTATTGCAAATCTAATTTTATCATTTTAATTCAATTCACTTCACTGCATTTTAAATTCATTCAGAAGCTTTTATATTTGAGACAAACACATGAGCAGTTATCATACATTTCTTATGCTTTTAAAATGGGTCTCATTCTGCAGAGTTAACAGGTTTTATATCTTATCTACAAAGCAACCAGAACCCTTAGTGCTTAAATACTGAAATGTGTCTGGGTTGTTAATTTCAAAAACATACATTGTTTTCTTTATTACAAACCTACACATTTTATTTTTTCTAACAGAACTCAAATTGCCAAACTGAAAACAACAGACTTCAACAGATCCTCTGCTACAGTATTTACCAAAGCTTTGTGTTTGCCTATGAGAGCATGCAGGCTTCACAGGTAAATGTATGATGTGAGTTTAAATACACTGAAGTACAGATATCTTAAATCTGTCATTTTTTCACAGTTGGAGGACAGTGCCATACTAGACAGAGTGCTCCTGTTCTGTCAGGCCTCGGCTGCTCAGATGATGAGAGAATTACAGAAACTGGACAATGAAAACCTGTTCATTAAAGCCGGTGATTATTTGGTTTAACCATTTAATACATCCAGTGACAGTGAGAGTTTACCAGAAATCATCTTGCTTACTAATATATTTAGTTTTCCCAATGTAATGTTTTTTGCTGTCAAAAACAGTTATGTATGAGTAAAACTATCAAATAAACACAGAATAACAGCTGAAAAATAAATCTTGGTGTTCAGAGAAACAATTCAATTCTCTGTACATGTGGTAGAAATCCATGAAATGGCATTTATCATAATCATCATTTTTAAAATATACTGAAAGCATTGCATTTGGTCAACTAAATTTGCAAGACATTTTGTGAATTAGGTTGACTAAATGAACTAAAACCAATCAAAAGACTAAGAGTAAAGCTATTAAAACTTTTTTTTCATAACCAGACTTACTTTATTTTGCTTGTCCATGTCTTCCTTGTAGTGGTGGCTGTGAGTAATTTGGCCTGTGGGCTGTACAACAGGCGTCTGTATGATCAGGCGTTTGTGCTCCTGGAGATTCTGTGTAAACACCTGAGCAGAAACACTCCCCCCACACTGTCTGCTGACCGGGTGAGTTCTTCAGAAAGTATCATCTTCATCACCCTAAATGATCTTGGGGTTAGGAAGGCTCTCCTAATGAAAACTGTGGATATCTGAGGTTATCCTTTAGAGAAATAGAATGTTTTGTGATTCAGATTTTAAAGTTACTGTAGATGAGTGCGTTTGCTCTTGGTTTTGAGAGACCGAACAAGAGTCTAAATCTTTAAAGATGTAGAGGTTTTGTTTTTCTAGTTGCAATATTTTTGTTCTTGCGTGATTATTGTTATAAGAAAATGATGAATAAATAATTGCATGTTGTTATGCCCTAGATCAGCCAGGTGCAGATGTTGAGTAGTAATTTTTACTGCAATCTTAAAATCCTCAACCCCCAATAACAAATACTTTGGTCTGGACGTGGGATTCAAGCTGAAATTATAATGAGTTTTTATTTGATCACATGTGTATTGTTTGTGTCCAGTTGAGTCGTCCCTTTATGCTCGCGGTGCAGTCTTCCCGACGCTCTGGTCACCTGGAGCGAGCTTTGGACTGGGTCATTCTGTGGCTAAAGGCTCTTGGAGACCAAATCACAGGGCACATGTCTGAACCTGTGGCACTGTGGGTAAAAACCAAGATGGATGCTGCCAGAAACTCTGACGAAGACCTCAGACTGAGGTATGAGCGAACACCTACATTGATAAAAAAAATTTGGTTTTGTTCTAGTTAGTGTATTTTTATTTTTAAGCACAGATTTTTAATTAGGTAGCACTGTAATCTTGTTTATAAGTAACTTTATACTCAATTTATTAACTGTCCAATATATAGATTAACACAATGTTGTATGTTATTATTTTTTTTAGTCCATATTATCTTGCGTTTATTCAAATTTATTCAGTAGTGTCTTAAAAAATCATGTTTCCTTCTTTCTTGGTGTGAGGCCCCTGGCTCACACCAAGAAAGCACCTGGTTGTCTCCATGATTATACATACATCTAATAGCATACTGTGGAACATTTTAGGAATCCTCTCCATTAGGGCTGCACAATATATTGCAAAAATATCAATGTTGGCTGACACAATAATCAATATCAAAATACAAAACTGATGAAACTGGCTTAATCCTTGGGTCGTTCATGTACTTTTTTGTTTTAATTTAACTGAACTTATTGTGCCAAAAGTATATTAAAACATTGCAATAATGTTATCAGAAAACATGGTTTTCAAATACTGCATCTTTTTCTACATATCGTGTAACCCTAATCACCATCACCATGGTGACGAGCATGTGGCTGACCCTCCATCAGAAAAATGACAGCTGTAATTTTATACATGTTACATCTCTCTAAACCAATTTTTTAAATACATCTCCCACATCCTTTTTTATATTTAATTTCAAAATAAAATATCAACTAAAACAAAGAACAAAAACAATGATGTTCAAAAAAAGGAAATCACAAAAATATTTCAAACGTCCATCCTTTACAATCTCCTATTTCCCCAGAACCTTGCGTGATGGTTTTGGTTTAGATGCCCCAGAGGAGGGGGTAATGTTGGCCCTGTTGGAGGAGGAGCTGCAGGCGTACAGAGACTCCCCAGGGGACACAGCTCAAGAGCGGTACAACACTCTCTGTGACCTCCTGGAGATCTGCCATGAGGACAGTCCCCACACACACCTTAGAGCCGTCTACCTCTGCTACATGGCCCAGGTCGTCTGCTTCCAGGACTTCAGTGAACAGACAGACTGGTGAGTACTGCTGTCATGATACAACAGATCATTTTACAACATTTCTGGGGGTGTGATGGTAACTGGAGGCCCTGCACTGTCTGAAGCTCTGTTAGATTTAAATTTAAACCACTAATCTAATGCAATCTGACCATACAGAACTGATTTAGTAGGAACTACAGCAGGTGATCTGCCTTTGTGCTGCTAAACAAGTACCTGAAATATCTGAAAGGTAAATTCACAAACGTTGAACCTTATTTCTATTAGTAATTAGACCCTAGAAGTTGCTTTACTGCAACAAAAATCACCATTTTAATAATATTAATTTTAACTGTCCCTCATTTGTATTAAACATTATTGGCTGATACAATGTTGTGATGAATTCCTCTAATAAAGATGTTTTCAGTGAGAGATGACTCACTAAACCATTTGCTACTGACTAATTCATCAAAACAGAGCAACAGCCTACAGGTCTTAATATTTGTTAGATGGTCGTAATTGACTCAAATGAAGTAGAATTTACTGTTTTGCTATTCTGATAGGCATTTCATCATTTGTAAATATTACTGTGTGGTGAGTTCTGGATATTTTAATCTGGTTAAAATGACTTGGCAAATACTCAATAAATTTTGTTATAAATGACCTTGATTTAAATTCCATTCATTCTCCTCTGATTTTACAGCTCTGCAGTCGATTTTACCCATGAGGCTTTGCGGCTTCTGGAGGCAGAACATAGGACTCCAGAGAACTCAGACAAACTGACGGACGACACGGCCCATGCTTTGTTATGGCTCTACATCTGCAGCCTTGAGAAAAACCTGCAGGAAGTGGGGCTTGTTTTAAAGTTATCCCCATGTTTTTGTGTAATAAAGGCATGCATATCTAACATTTTACCCATTTTAGACTATTTTGGAAGACCGGAAGCGGCAGCAGCTGAGAGACCAAACCCAGGGTCAGACCAACCCGACCTGGACCAATGACTTTGAATATGAAGACAAACAGAAGAACCAGGAGAGCGTCACTGTGTATGAGGGCCTGCACTTCAGCCTCCATGCACAGAACCGTACGTCCACTTTTTAACTAGTACTTACTGTACATTAAAAATCTATACATTTTTGAGAGCTTTGCCCATTCGGAAAACTATTTTATTTTGAATTTGTAATTGCTTCAACGACGGAGCTAGATTTTCTGAAACCCATGGATAATATTTGCAGATATCAGTCTTTTTCCAATAAAAACAAACACAAACTTTCACTAACTGAAGAAACGTTGCAGTCAAATTCACTAATTAACCATTTTTATGTTAAAAAAGAGATATTTGCATCAATTGCTACTAGTATAGGAACACATGGAACTACTATTATGATTGATCAAAAAAAATCTTACTGTTTTCAATGTTGTATCACTCACGCACACACCACTTTCATATAGCACTGCTTTTAAAAGGGCCCATATTATGCTATTTTTTAATCTATGTTATAATGTTTCCTCATCATAAAGAATGCCTAGAATTGTACTTAATGCCTAGAATTGTATTTAATTTCATTTACACATGTTTAACACACAAATCCTGCATATTCAGGCTGAGTTCTTTCTGATTGCAAAAGTCAGTTTTGTGTAACATTTAATTTTGCACATTCATTTTTGTTATTTCAGAGCAGAGCAAGCCTTTGGAGCAAGCTTTATCTGATTGGACAGCACTTCTGAAAAATGGGGCTCTTTTGTCTGTGAGGAGCCCAAAGCAAACCTGCAGCTCCATATCTGTGATGGCTGCTCTCTTCAGACTCATGGGGAAGGTAAAAACAACAATGTTTCACTTTGTTTCCCCGTCATGATTTTTTAGTTTCAGTAGTTGGTAGTAGGTAAAATAGTTCTTATTGGGAACAGGACATATAGACTAAAGTTTTTATTTGTTTAGTTGAGTTTAGAAAACTTTATTTATCCCCAAGGGGCAATTCTGTTTGCAGTCACAGACTGCAGCATAAACACACACACATACAATTCACACAGGTCGGGTGCTTGTACAATTATGGATATCCGAGCTGAGCATTAGTGCAACTGAGACATAAGGTGCAAATGTGGCAAAAAAGTGCAAGAGCCAGATACAAAACAGAACGACAACTTTAGAACAATAAACAAAGGATAAAAAGACACGTGGCTCAGCCTATTTCTCCTCTGTGTAATAGCAATAGCAGATGGAATAAAAGAATTGGCAAATGTATTTATTTTTCTGCTGGGGAAAGTTAGCGCCTCCCAGAGGGCATCAGGGAGAACCTCTTTTAGAATGTGATCTGCTCTGCCAGTCATACATTTGGCCTTGTGGAGCACTTTCTGCTTCATAAAGAGTTGAGGTTGGGTATCGGCATGCCAATTATTTTTTAGCATGTTTTTGTTGTTGTTCAGGCTGTTTTTGTCTTTGACTGACAAACCATAAAACCAAAAAGTAAAAGAAATGGTTAAAAGACACTCAGTAAAAGAAGGTTAAAAAGCACACAGTATTGGTTTAGATATTAAAAGAGTAGATGACTATGAATATTGACTATCGCTAGCTCAGCCCCAGCAAACTCTCCAAATACAAGGACTGGATGGAATATTTAAAAAAGTGTCTCCACACGTCTCCAACACTCTGGATCACAAGGAAATATGAGGCCCTATTTCCAAAATTCCGAACTGTCCCTTTAGTCTTTAAAAGGCTATCTTGGGATGATCCTGGTATAGGATTGTGGCAATGGCTTAAACGGTCCATAGTTCTGATCTGTGTTAGAATGTTGTTTCCTCATCAAAAATATACCTAGAGTTTTGTTTTCTTTCATTCACTCATGTTCAAACACAAAAACCCTGCATGTTAGGGCTGAGTTCTTCTCTTAAACACGCCATCTTGATGTCACGTGGTAATGCAGGAAGTGCACCACTGTGTTTTTAACCTCCACACACCTTCATTGGAATCATTTGGATAATTTCAACCCTGGATTTGCTAAACTCGACCACACAAAAGATGAAATGTAGCTGTTAACTTGAAAACTACTGCTTTATGACATCACAAGGTGGAACAGAGCATTTTGAGCTTTGGAGATGTAGACTAATAAGAGTTACTCAAACATGTGTGAATGAAACCAAACAACTCCAGGTATATTTTTGAGGAGGCAACAATATTATAACATGACTAAAAGCTCACAAGAGTCCATTTTGTGTATTATAGGCCCTTTGAAAGTGGTAAACAATATTATCATTTGTTGTAATGTGTTCTGTTCATTCATAAAATGTCTTTCTTCTGAATAGCCTTTAAAAGCAGTGGAATCTTATCAGCTGGCCATTCAACTTGCCCAGAAGCTCGAAGAAGCTCAATCCTGCGCCTCGTATCTTTGTCAATCAGCCAGTCTCCTCCTGGACTTGGGGACCCCTGAACTGGCTCTGGTAAGGATCTGTATCACTTATTCGTGTATTTGGAAGCCGCCGGACAGTGGCATGGACTCTTGGGTTTCAAAAATGCATTTCTGTATTTATGTTTTCAGGCTCAAATTGAAAAAGCCGAGAAGTATCTTGCTTCAGAAAGCTCCACTGAAGGCCCCTCTTCACACTCTGTGCTGCTCACTCTGTTGAAAGCTCAGTACTGCTACAGCTCAGGACAGGTGAGTACATTCAAAAGGGCTTCATTTGTTTGAGTTGTATTTTTTATACTCATTTGGTGCAAAACTGAAATCTCTAGCATGATTTTAAAATGCTGTGTATTTAGTTCAATAATCTTGGATCTAATCTTTGTCATTTCATATAGGTTGAAATAAGAAGTGTGTTGTATTTGTACTAAGTAATCACAAACAAGCAAAAGATTAGGCCAATTAAGTACACAATGGATGTACTTTTTGCTGTGTGGTTGTATTAATAGTGTTTGATTTCAGGTCTCGCGGGGAGTCCCTTTTCTGTGTGAGGTTCTGAAAGAGGCCAATGATCAGAGACAGTCTAAGAGCTGGTACCTGCTCCGGGCTCGCGCTCTGCAGACACTCGGCTCATATCTGTGCTTAGACACAAAGACCCTTCCACAGGCCCAGAGGAGCCTCATACAACAGCACGGTCAGTTTATGTGCAGGCATTACACTATTTGGACAACGGTACTAGGTTATATACAGTGTTGGGTGCACTGAATAAGTGGATGGCTTCAGTGGCACAAATGATTTCTTTTTGAATCATTTAATTTCACATAATTTGTGGTGTTAATGTCTAATGCCTTGTTATTATTAAGCAGGCGTTTTGGTCAAAATAGCAAGTTACTCCAAGAAAAAGAAAGATGAGAAACATTTTACTGTACTGTATAGCCCAGCCTGTTTTAGGACAATTGAAATTCTACAGTCACTACATTTAGTTCCCTAATATTAAGTGATCTCCCACTTCGAGGCCCTAGGAGAAAATTTCTCATGTATTTTTCCACATAGCCTTTCTATTTAAAATCTATTCCTGAAACTTTGTAACTCACAAATTAATAAAAATATTTGGCCAAATTTTAGGAACGTAGTTACCACATAGCTCATAGAGTGCATAGATTTTTGAAAAGTCTTTACTTATGGAACTTCTGATGACTTTGACTCTGGTCTAAAAGATTGTCTTTGATTTTTACACGTAGGTTTCATCAGCCCCGACACCGCAGTGTATGAGAGTCTGAAGCTCTTCTGCAGTCTCCTGGTCACTCTGGTCGGGAAAGGGCTTTATGGAAACAGCAGTGGGAGCTCCGAAGTGCGTTTCATCGACCAGGGTGAGATTTTAGAACAGGAATAAAGATGACCTGCCTGGCCTTGTTGACAATGCCTTGACCTGAAGATTAACTGTACGTGTATGTGTGCCTGTGTCCAGGGGAGAATCTGTGCTTAAAGTGGCAGTTGCTGTGTGACCTGCTCTGTTGCTCGGTGCAGATGGTTTCTGTTCGGAGCCACGCTGGAGCTGTGAATGATGCTCGACTGCAGTGTCTCGAGGCGCTCAAACTGGCCATCAAACTGCAGGCACTCAGCCAGTAAGTCCAATAGGCTCTTTCTATGCATTTGAACAAGACTATAATGTTACTTTGGCTTTGGCCAATATCATGAAAATGGCATTTATTTCCACAGTTGACTTAAATAGATTAAATTATTTATCCTTCAAGTAACATTATGAGATGTTTATAGGCCTTATTGATAGTTTATTGACTAAACCGATGTGTTTGACCCAATATTCGATACACCAATCCAGGCCACTAATGGTGCATCCCTAGATGTATATATCCAAATAATTATGACTTTTATGTTTGTTTTTATTGTCTGTGTGCTGCCACAGTTCTTTATAAAGGTTTCCTCTATAAAAATGAAACGATCACCTTATCAAACTGCATAAAATCATACATGTGTTTAATCTTTAGGTGTGCTGAGCTGCTGGTGTTGAAGGCTGAGCTGGAGTTGATGCAGGGAGAGAAAGAGGAGAGTGGACTTGACCTGAACAAAGTCAGAGATCTGCTCGAACTCTGCACAGGTCAGTAGAAAAGTTACACAGTTCACCTTTCAAATTTATCCTCAAGACAGTATTGAATACTAGAAAGATGTTTGAATAAATTAGAATAACTTGTGTTTCTCTTTTTAGATGTTTCAGATAAACAGCAAAAGTCAGAGATGAAAATCAAACCCAGAAAGGGCCGTTTAGCTCAGAAGGCCGACTCCCCTCTCCCCACTGCTGAGGACGACCTGGCGGACATCTTGAACACTTGCTGGATCACCAAACACCCAGTCCTGACCAACCCAACCAGCTCCCCTCCCCTTAAGTCTCTGCCCTGCCGTTGGCTCTCTGCTCTGTCTCATAAGATGGACTGTGGCTGCTCAGTCTGCCTTGAACCTTGCCTGGGTAGAGTTACTGTTCGCTGGGCTGCTACACGCGCCGATTTAGACCTCCAGCTAGACTCGGATCAAGCTAAAACCGGGCTAAAGCTACACTGGGCTGCGCTAGCTCACTCCAAGAATGTATCAACAAAACTTGGAGCAAAATTAGCTACAATATTTGCAGAAAAATCCAATGCAAAACCGTTATTTTTGCAGGATGTTGTGGCACGAATATTTCTTCGCATTGCCTTATGTGGGCTTGACCCGACGATGAGTAAAGTTTGCAATGCATGGAAAGGTGTAGAAGCTGGTTTAGCGTTTGTGGATTCCTCACCTAACCCGGCAGTACAGCCAATCAAAGCAGGGTTAATGGCTACTAAAGCAATTCTGTCACTGGTTTCAATAGCGTCCACTAAGGGTTGTCTACCAGAAGAGCTATTTTCACATATTTGGGAGTGGAAACTACCAAAAGAGATTGCAGTGACTAAAACGGAGCATAAAATTGTTCCTCCGACACCTTTGGCAAAGAAAGTTAACACAAGAGACAGTGTTAAAAATGAAAATTCAGACAAGACAAAAGAGTTGAAGAAACCTAAAACTGTCAAAACAAGAGTTGACAGTTCAAGTTCTTCCAGGGGGAGAAATATTGTTCCTATGACACCAGTGATGCCCAAGTCAAAATCCACATCCGGAGAGTTGAGTGTGTTTGATTTTAACATGGCTGTACCCACTCTAGCCTGTACCCCGGTGCATAAATTCAAACCTCTGGCCTCAGCTCAGAAAGCCCCAAAAACGGCCTCAAAGTTCCAAGTTTATGAAGAACTGTCCCCAGAGCCAGAGCCAGCTCTCCCAGTCCCTGCTGCTCCAAGACGCACAAGGAGACTGAGGTTTAAGGTGAGACTGAATTTATAAATTGTGTTTAGTTATAAATGTAAAAATACACATACACACAGACCCAGCTGTCTTATTTTGACCTCAAGAGCTGCTTATACAGTTTATCTGTTGTGGGGTAAGACACATTTGGCTCAAATGCATGGGAAAAATCTGGGACTAGGCCTTTAATCCAGCTCCATAAATCCTTCATATTATTCTTACTTTATTGATAAAATTGCTTACATAAAAATTTCCAAACATATGAGCATAATTCAGTTCAATCCTAATTTCCATGTTTTTTGTGTGTTTTTTTTTGTTTTTTTTCCCAGGTTGACTTCAGTGATGAGAGTGACTCAGAGATCAATCCACAACAGACCAAGAAAGAAGCCACAAAAACCCGCTCCGCCCGACAATCTGTCCAGAGCAGCAAAACTTCCTCTGCATCTGCCACGCCTCCTGCACCTGTCACCCCTGCCATTGAAAAGACGCCAACCAACAAAAGACCAGGGCGCAAGAAGAGCGTTGTCAGCGTCCAGATGACTTCATCTGAGGATGAGGAGCCGGCGCTGAGAGGAAGGTCAAAGAGGGCGACCAGAGGAGCCAAGATGGAGGAGGAGGAGCCGGACAAAATGAGAACCATCGATGAGGAGGCTGTGGAGGTGCTGGACATGAGCATCGAAGAACTGAGAGCGTCTGATACAGAGACAGAGGAGGGGGCAGAGACTGCCATGGGTAAAATCAGGACATTTACTTAACATTATTATTGATTTACATTCAATGGATCAGAATTTTATAGTCTAAAACCAAACTAACTTTGGTCCTGGTTTAATGTCATTGTCTAATCCCTACTCACAGAAAACAATCTGGATCAGTTTTCTCTTTCTTCACAACTACAGCTTTTCAACTAGTGTGATTATTTTCCCATTTTAAAAATGGCATTATATAATCACAAAGGCATGATTGCGGCTAACAAATTCAGTATAGAGGTGTAGATAATGCCAGCAAGACGGACATGGCACAAAAATTGTACAAATACAGACATTTATTTTTAATCTTAAAGATTAAATACAATTTTTCAATCTTTAATCTTTTCCATCTTAATGGCAAAGAATCGCCAACCACTTCCAAAGAGCACCTGACTGCTGTACTCTTTAAACTCGTATCCAAATCAAAAACACCTCCGTGAAACACTCCCCATCTAATTTTTCACTTAATACAGCAATTTTGTAAAACGAATCTCAAAAAATACTATCTTTTTCTTCCCCTCAGCTACTATAGATTGCTCACTCCAGTATAAATTTATTACGAAAATTAACAGGGAACCAGTCCAAACTTAATTGAGTTTAAAAATGTTTGAATTCTTTGTGTTCTTTCAGACACAGACTTTGAGGTCGTGAGACGAGACATGGCCTTTGGTGTGAAAAAAGGTGACGTATTTGAGCTGAAGAACAGGGGCCACCCAGCAGAGGGCGCACAAACACAGCTGCCTCATGACACCTTCAAACCAGGTGGGCATTCAAGTTATTTAGTTTTTTCATAGGGCTGAAAGATTTTAGAAAAATGTGTAATTGTAGTTTTCAGATTTTAAACCCATCCAGGAGCATAACATTTGATAACAAATTAAAATCTGCACAGTTATAAACAAGTACAAGAATTCCATTTCAAAACCTGTTTATAGAGGTATAAACTACAAGGTTTAGCAGTGTTTTTTTTAACATAGTGGGAGTGGATCATATCAATATTGACATGAATAAAAAAAATAAAATGTTCTTTTTTTCTTAGACAACCTGTCCCTGTGTGAGGTGCAGTCCCTGTTGTCATCGGCCTGGTTGATCCTGCAGCACTGTCCCTCTCCACACGTGTACTCCTCTGTCTGTGCTCTTCTGGCTCTGGCCACAGGACAGAACGACCCTCTCACCACAGCCCTGCTCCACACTGAGGCTCTGGGCATCTCCAGCCGACACCGCACCATCCGGCATCTGGCCACCTCTCTCAAGTAACTATTGATCTACTTCTGTTAAAGATGCAGTTTGTAACTTTTCCCCATGGAGATCTTATGGTTTTGGCTTGTTCACAGTGTGGCAAAAAAAATATTACAATCACAACTGAACCTGTATTGCCAGAGCCTTAGCCTGCAGCTAGAGACATCCGAGTTTGTCTCATTCTCAGTTTATGCACAGGCCTCATGTGAAGCTCAGAACCTCCAGAATTCCCTCCCTGAGCTCAGGGCTCTACGCTAACTTTTTTTTTCAGGAGCACATGTGCCCTAAGTTAAAAATTTTAGGAGCACAGAAAAAAAAATGGGGGCACAAGTAGGTTTTCATTTTGACGATTATTACAGTGCAGAACTTGCGCACACCAACTTATTTGAATTAATTTAATACAAAAAACAAAAGAATTATTATGACTGTACTTTTCCTGCATGATCGCAGTGTTTTTATAAATATATCTTCATTTTATCTGATTAATATTTAGACTTAAAATAAGCCAAACAAATTGTACTGCACTGAAACACTCTGTGGCCCTTTTTGGACCTTCACCCACAGTTTAATAAGAACCTCTTCTTTAAGAGAACTTCCACTGGCACTTTACACAAAACTGCTTCAAAGTGAAAAACATAGGTAAGATTTTTAAACCTGTATTTTCAAATTCCTAGGTGAAGTTACATTCTCTTCCTGGTTTTACAGTGGTTTTTAGCCTCTGCACATTTACCAAACTAAACGCACATTGTGACAGAGTTATTTGGCATTTTCTTAGGCAAACTTCAGCCCACGTATCGCCTGCTCTGTGCTGTGGGTCTGCTCTGTGCGGACACTGACAGAAAATTAGTATTGGCGTATTTGACGTGAGGCGGAAGGACAGGTAGGGATACCTGCCCTGTGACGCACGTTGGTACACGAGGGTGCGCGCTGTGGACAAGCCGCGCGCTGCGGAGCCTGTGCTGACGGGCCGCACAGTGTCTGCGGGCTCCAGTGCACAGAGAGACGTCCCGCGTGGTCACATACACCGGTACAAGTTTATTGCAGCGGCCGTAATGAAATATGATCACACTCAGTATTCAGACCTTGAGTCCGTGATAAGACCGAGTCCAAATGCGCTCGAGACAAGACCAAGACAAAGCTCTCGCTTTAGCTGAGAAGGAAGTCCAGCGGCGTGGGGGTGTTTACTGAGTGGTGGGGCAGGTGTGGGTCCTGCTGCGGGGCGCTCCTCGTTGAAGGGGGCGTGGGTGTGTTTTGAAGCGGAGTTTGTTCGTATGAGTGATATCGGCCACACGCGGAGCTCGTACGCTGGGGTCAGCGCTCGCGCTGGGAAAGCGTGCGGCGCTTTAGGGGCTCCAGGCTTGGGCACGATTCTGAAGTCCTAGTGTGAGTGCGCCCCTAATGTTTGACACATTTAGAATGTTTAACTTGTCACGTTACGTCTGTGCGCAGTTCTCCTTACTGTGGCTGCAGAAGCACTCGCACTGGTGCGACTGTTTTATTTTCCTCGTTCGCACGACGAAATATTTACTCGCAAATGCGAGTGAAATGGGCGCACTGTAGAGCCCTGCCTGAGCTGCACAGGCTGCACCAGCACTGACTCAGGATTGGCTGCAGGTGCTGGGGTTTAAGGAGTGACCGTTCAGATCAGAATCAGAGTGTCTTTTTCAGGTTTAAATCAACTGGATTTCAACATTGAAAATGGCAACTCAAATGAGAGGCCCATTCAGCTTCTGACTGCAGAATCTGAACAATTTGAACATGTTTACCTCATATCTGGGGACATAGAATCCTTGACAATATTGTGATGTATTCATTCATTTTTTGCCATTTGAACAATGCCCTATCCAATATTGATATATTTAAATCATTTTGTGATACACTGGGCAGCTCTAAATTGAACTGTTTGTTGAATTGAACTGTTTCCAGGAAGCTAAAAAAGAGTTCAAATGAGCTTCAGGACAGGATGCAGTCCCTGACTTTAGATGAGCCTGGTCCAGATGAGTCCAGGACCTCAGCGACTCACAGACTCACACAGCTCCAGAGTGTCTTTTCTTTCTCCATCGCAGACGCCTCCCATTTCCCAAAGAGCCACGGTCAACAGCTCATGCAGCAAATTCAACATCTTCCTCCAGGTAAATTATAGTATAGCAGTATTTTAGTGTAGTCGTCTAGTATAAAGTATCTATACAAAGTTTTCAAACTCCCTTCAGTTTCTTAAAGTTGTCTATGGTGTAGTCTCGGACTAAATTCATTATTCCTAAAATTCTTCACTGATTACCGCACAATGGAAAGTTAGCATCAGGATTTGAAAAGGTTTTGCAAAAATATGAAAAATGAAACTTAAAAGTTCACATTATATTCAGGTCCTACGCAACAACTAAAAACAGCCTGTCCTTTCCTCCCTTTCTCTCTCCTGTTTTCCTTCTCTCCCCCACCCTTCCTCTCTCAGGGGTAGTGCTGTGTGTTCTGTCCGTGGTGGGGCTGAGGCCGGCGCAGATGGGAGACTCTCTTCTTGTGTCTCGACTTGAAAAGGACCATGCTCCTGTCACTGTGCACATCCCCAGCTCCAGACAGAAGGTCAGAGCCCAGTCTCAGGAGGCACATCACTGTCTGTGTCAACACAACATCAGCCACTAACACTGTAAACAAAGACAGCAGGACGAACATGAAACTATGCTCACTGGTTTCATAAATCAGATGGTTCAAAAAGGACTTTCTGCTCTGGATCTACACTACCTCATTAATCAGTGCCTCTGCTGTTGCAGTATATTCTGTTGCATACGGAGAATGGGGGAAAAACGTAGTTAAGGCACTGGCAACCCAGGTTCAGACCTCTCACACCTTTTTATAAGGAATAGTGCTACACACAACTGCTGTCAAGTGTCGTGCTAAGACATTGCATTTCAGTGTTTAAAATCCTTCTATCTGACAGACTTTGAAATCTTTGTCTTTCTTTTTGGGGCAACAAAATGGCGTTATTTCACTAGATTTTTGCCAGTTGCCTCCTCCTATTCTACATTCTGTACATTAGCAAATTGAGATGAGCTCATAGTGTCTTGACCGTGACTCCGTTGCTTCACAGCGTCCGTTGAGCTGGCTCGTGCAGGAGATCGACAGTATCCAGGTGGAGCAGAAGGTGGTGACTTCTGTGGCCGATAAAGCCAAATGGTGGGAAGGACGCCGAGCCCTGGACACAAGAGTCGAGGTGATCTGCAAGAGATAAACATAATGCTGAATCCTTCCTATTTCAGTGTGGGTGTTCTTTTATTGATAAAGGGAAAGTAATTAACGACTTTGAAAAAGAATAGATAGAATAATGTTCTTTTTTTAATGATCTTAGCCATGGATCATGTGTTCACACGTGTCCTTAAAGGTAAAAAAATTAAAAGATTTAAAACTAAGTAATAGTAATAATTTTATACTAAAGTATAAAATGTATTTATATCTGACTGTTTTATACGGTTTAAATACACATTGTAAATGGTTTGTTTTATGGTCATGACAAACTTCTATAATATTGGAATTCATTTTTATTTTAAATTTTGAAAAAAACAACAAAAATCGCACCTAAATAATGTTCCCAAGTCCCGTCCACTGAGCGCTTTATCATCAAAATGTGAAGAGCAGTTGAGCTCAGAAGTGCTTTTCTATAAACTTTGAGAGGCAGAGTGATGGTTATTTTCTGTTTGAAATGGTCTCGTGTTTGCAGGAGCTGCTGAGGGAGATGGAAGCGGCCCTGTCCTGTTGGAAGAGTCTTCTGTTTCCTCTGTCCTCAGACCCAGAGCTCCAGACTCAAGTCCAGAGACTCCACACAGCTCTGTCTGCCAGAGGAGTGCACCTCAGTATGGACATGTTAAAAGTGAGGTTTTTTTTACTTTATTACACTTCAGATTGAACAGTAATATTCTCATTGTGCAGCAGTGTATAATAATCTTTGTATATGTAATCCCTCATTCAAAAAATGACTTGCCTTCTTAACCTACAGTGATGTTTATTTTAAATGCAGCATATTTGCCCGTGCACTTTATTGTTGGTCTTTGATACTATGTTATTGGTGTTATTAATATTTTTTCTCTTAAAGTGTCGCTGCTAGAGTTGTAAAGTCCTTCACTTCTGATCTGCACCCGTGCAAAATGCTTAACCCTGTTCCTTATTTTCCAGGCCGTGCTCTCAGCTGCTCCTGTTCTGTCTGAGGAGGACCTGAGGACTTTTGCCTTTGGCGTTTGTCCACAGTGGGACTCGGGCTGTGAGCAGCTCCTCCAGGACGCACTGTCTCGACTGTTAGACCGAGAAGAACCCAGAGGACATGTGGTTCTTATTCTAGACAAGGTTAGGGGTCTACACTGTTGGACTAAATGTCTGTTATGCCAAGTCCTGTTTTCATGGACCTGATGTCATGTCTTCAAATCATTTCTGGCTGTAATTTTATAATACTTATAATACTAATAATGTAATGTTATAATACTTTTCCCTCTAGTACCTGCAGAAGTTGCCCTGGGAGTCCATCTCTGTCCTGAGGTCTCAGTCTGTAAGCCGGATGCCCTCCCTGCACTCTCTGATCGGACTGTGCATGGACAAAGAGGTGAACACTAAGTACAGGATCATTATCACATATACAGAGTTTTTTAGATCAGATTCAACATTTGCCATGAAATACCCAAAAGGTAAAGTCACAAAGTGCAATGTAATCTTTTTTTTTTTTTAAAGATCCTCCCACGGTCCGTTTTGAAACAGGGCGTCGACACAAAGAAAGTGTTCTATGTCCTGGACCCAGATGGAAATTTGGAAAGCTCGAAGGAGAGATTTAAAGAGTACTTCAGCAGGTAAGTCCTTATGTCATGTAAATACTAAAATGTCCTTATTTGGTTTTCCATTGAAACATTTCTTTTGTTCCTGCAGTAAATCGCACTGGGAGGGTGTGTGTGGAGAGACCCCCGATTCTGCCAAACTGATGGAGGCCGTTTCATCCAAGGATCTGTACATGTGAGTTTAGGATTTCCTTCTTAAAAACTCGGAATATCTCGTTTCAGTTTAGTTTTAAAAGCTTCAGATATTAAATTTTGATAATAATTTCATCAGTTGAGTTTATTTCAGGTAAAAAAGAAAGATGGTTTCATTCAAACTAAATCATCACTTGTAATTATGAAGTTGATTTAATAGAACCACAGCTTCCCAAAGGCCCACTGGACCACAGCTAGTGTTAGTTTAGTTTCATTTAAAATGAAGATGTAAAACAATAGAAATCTGAATTCATAAAGGTATAAAACACATTAACAGTTCTGTTAATGTGTTCTGTTGTTCTAACATTAAACACAAGAAATGAATGAGAGGGAGCAAAAAGAAAGTTATGTTTTCTACCCCTTCTTCCCTTTTCCAGACAATGCATCAACACCGACGGTTACTTCAAAACATTTCAAATCAATATGTTTAATTTCAATCACGAATATGAATCAATTGCAAACAGAAATCTTCACTTTTATTTGCAACAACTTGGTTTTCGTTTTCATACATGCAGATGGCACTGGATTTTCTGTATTTTGTAAAATGCTATTATTGTACTTGACCCTTTATCTTTGTCCAGACTATTCCGTTTTTTTAACATGTAGGTTCCCTTTAAACTGTAGTTGTTTGTTCTCATCTCAAACAGTCTTTAAATATTTACAGGTGATATATTACACTTTGCTTTATACATTACATTGAGAAGACTTAAGTCAGCAGTATTACACATTTTCAACACTTTTTACAAATAATGTGTTGGACAAATAATGACTCCTGGTGATAATTTTCAGCCCTTTTCTGTCAAATAAATAATCGCTGTAGGTAAGTTTTACATGTTGACCCCCAAAATTTCCATTTTTAATAATAATTGTAGAGTCAACACACATTCCATAGCATTATTCATTTACTCCGCTCTCAGTCTAGTAAAAAGGATGATTCCACAGTGAACTGTTTCTTCTCGGTCACAGTTACGTGGGTCATGGTGCTGGGGCGCGCTTCTTGGACAGTCAGGCTGTTTTGAAGCAGCGGATGAGCGCGGCGTCTCTGCTCTTTGGCTGCTCCAGCGCTGCTCTGGCTGTAAGAGGAGAACAGGAGGGGCAGGGCATCCTCCTCTACTACCTCATCGCCGGATGGTGAGTTCACATGGAGCCCAAATGTGTGCCATTATTCGCCATTAATGACCCCATGGACAGTCAAATCCTTTCATTCACTTTCATTCGTCTTGAGAGCCATTCCTGTAGTAAATGACCAACCTTGTGAACACTTTCTGAATGAAGTAAAGTTGACATGACATAAAGTGAGGTGGAACTTGTTTTGCATGTAGAATGTTTTTCAGTGTCTAAAAAACCTTGATATTATTATTATTACTGCACATTTAGGTTTATTTTTTTAAACTGTAGATTGATTTGAAATATTATTTTTGCTTCTGAAATTTTCAGTTCTTAATTTTTAGCTGATTATATTACCAGCCTATATATTCATAAATACTGATTAAGCTAATAATCTTTACATCCCTAAATAGAAAATAACCACAGCTTTTTAGATTGAGCAAAAACATTTACCAAATCAAAGCTATTCAACATATTAATCCACCCTGTAATCTTCGATTTTGGTGGATCTGAATTAAACTTAAAAGCACTGTACTTGATTTTTGTGAATGTATATATTTGTATTCTGAGCATCCTAATTAGAACATTAGAACAATTAAGTGTGGTACTCAATTTTCAGAGACCAAAGTGGTGTTCTGACACCACTGTAATACTATTAACAACTATCCTTACTTCCTGGTTTGCACAGGATAAAAACAAACTTGGAAATAAATGCCGACAAGCATATAGAGGTCTCATTTTGACTCTAGGAGCTGCCTTTACATTCTATTTGTACTGGAACAAGACCAATTTTACTTTGTATTTCAGCACCTTTAAAAGCACTGTGCCTGACACTTTGCATATGTTAGCAGAGGATTGATTCTCAGATGATAAAAGGCTTTTTAATTAGACAGACTGCTCACAGGTCTCATTTTGACACAAAGAACTGCTTTTACAGTACATATACCTGTACCTGAGGCACTAATTTTACTTTTGTAGCATGAGCTAAACCTGGTGCAGCTCTTTTAATTAATCCCTTTTAGTTTAACAACTTATAACTAAGACTAGAAAGTCAAGTAGCTCTATTAATGTTTTTATTTTTCATCTTTGTTTTAGCCCCTTTGTTTTGGGAAACCTGTGGGACGTAACAGATCGGGACATAGACCGATTCACCAAGGCCCTCCTGGAGTCCTGGTTGAGTTCTGGATCTGGAGCCCCGATACTGGACTTTATGGGCCCTGCTCGACAGGCTACTCTCCTCAAACACCTGATCGGTGCCGCCCCGGTGGTCTATGGCCTCCCCATCCACTTGCTTTAAGAGGAAACGAATAGACTGTGTTCATGCGACATCACAGTATTCTTAAATGCCACTTTTTTTGCTGTGTAACTGTCAGATTGCAGATTTGTTGACCTGTTTTACGGTTAAAATCTCTGTAATTACTCCACATCTGACCGAAAACTGACACAAAGTTCAATGTCTTTTGTCAGCATACATAAAAGAGCAATTATCTGTTCATAATAGCTTAAAAGTGATACAATCAATTTCACTTATGATTGTTGGCACTTGAATAGACTTTATCTAAGTTAGAACTTCAGTTTATGGAACTGATTGAGACAAAGGAGAAGGTTGTTCTATTTTCTTGAGGCTTAAATTGTACAGGCCGCTGCCCTCCATTTGAATTTAAGTTGTGAACACAGCCTATAACATGGGTATATATGAAGCGGCACATTTCTCAACTAATTTAAAGTTTTATGCATTTTACATTTTTTCTAAAATCGCAGTGGTGTCGATATTTTTAAATGGTGTTATTTTGTATTGTAAATGAATTGATTATTTTAATACAAGATTTAATGTGCTTTTATGATGGGCTGTCAATTAAACTTTAATAAATGTAATAAAAGTCTGTCTGTTATTGTCCTCCCTCACCAAAGGGCACTTACACCACACACACACACATGCTGTTAATATTGAGCTCTTTCTAATAAAAGGTACATGTACCTGAGGTACAGTCAGGGCTTAAAGCTGCACTATGTAGCTTTTCTGGTGGTTGGTCCGTCACCTGCTTGTCTTTGTGGAGATTGCTTTGCCTGTCGTGTCGCAGTAGGGTAAATTATTGCTTACCAGTCATGTATTTTTATAGCTTATCTGATGTCAATACAATAATGTGACTTTCTCTAAATAAATGGGGCAAGAGACAGACTTGGACTTTATTGGTCCACAAAGAGAATTACTTGGACATGGTAGCTCACCCCTCACATTGTAATGCAATAAAGTTAATATAAAGGTAAAGTTTAAAAAATGGTGATAAACTACTAGCTAAGTAGCAATAAAAATATCCAGAGATTGGTATCAATAAGATAGAAATGCATGTAGGCCTACCATAAGTAAAAAAAACAAAACAAAGTACAGTATATCCCAGTTGTACACAAAAGGTCAGAAGGGAACTGATAGGGGCCTAAAATGGCTGTGCTAAAAGAGGTTTATATTTGGTTTACAGAGGCTTTATCAGTTCATATTGTAAAGTAGAACTTGTGCAAATGAGATTCTTATGTGATCTCAACCATCACCACAAGAGGGCGCCATTTCCTCGGACGCACTAACCCGGAAGCTGTTGTTTGGGTTCATCCGCGCCTCACGCTTTCACCACCAACATGGCCGTGAATCTGACAGACCTTTCTCTGCCTCAGTTAGAGAGTTTAAAAACCCAACTGGACCAGGTAACAACGCTATTTTCACTGCAGTAATACTAAAGATCTGCACAGAAACTCGGTCTGAGGAACGCGAGCGGTGAACTTTGCGGTGCTAGGTTAGCTCCGTGTGTTCGTATTCTGTGGGCTGTGTCCATCATGGATCTACTTCCTACTGTGCAAGACTCCCGTTAGAAACGCCAAATATCAAATAAAGAAGCTCATTTTTAACAGAAGCTGACATTTTAAGGGCATTTTGTTCGTTTTTATGCTTTTATTAGTGTACAAATTATAACATGCCTATTGCATTACATGGAGTAAGCTAACTGGAGCAGTAATTCATACTTATTCTTTATCCATGTATTTATTTGTATGTATTTATTATGTATGTGCTTCTGTTTTATATGTTCTTCTATGCTTGCTCTTTGGGTTCACTACATTTATAAATAGAACAGATTAGGAGAGATACTAATTTGTTTACATATCGTTTTGTATTCAGTTTTGTTTTGATTAAAATATACATAGTTGTTTTTTATATTAAGACTATTTTTTATGCATTAGTTTGCAAATTATAACATTAATATTGCATTGCATCAAATGGCATTGTTTTCATTGTAGGGTAGTGTTTTTAATTCCTATATTATTATGTATGGGCTTCTATTTTATTGCGTTTTGACCTGTTCTTCTGACCCCACGCCGTTCATATATTCATATTATTTACAATAAAATACCTTCTGATTTACATTTTTTTTAGTTATTATTAAATTATAAACCTTGTCTAACGTCATTTTTCAGGAGACTGAGTTCCTGACCTCCTCCATTGGGCAGCTCAAAGTGGTGCAGACAAAGTTTGTGGAGGCGAAGGACAGTCTCAGTGTCCTGAACCAAAACAATAAAGGTGAGAAATATCACGTTCATCAAAAGTCATCATAGTTCAAGTGTAATTATTTTTTATACTTTGTTCTGTTTATAGGAAAGGAGTTGCTCGTTCCTCTCACCAGTTCTGTATCCTTGAAATGTCTCACATCTGACTTCTGATACTGACTGTACAAACAAAAATCTGAACAACATTTAGCTCCAGTGATTGTTACAAGGCTGTGATGTGATCGTCGTCAAATGTAAACAGACACATTCATTATCTTACAGGAATGTTGGGTTGTGTAATTGCTACTCGGACGTGATTACAGTTTCTGATCCAATTATGGTAATATAAAAAGTCAGATTAACAAGAGAGATGCACAGTGCTTCGCCAGATTATAAAAAAATATACAATAAGACAGTACTTTGCTCTTTGAGGGTTAAGTTCAAATTTTAGCACACTGTGGCCTTCACTTAGTAATGTAAAAATGAGCCATGTACAAACCTGAGGCACACCAACAGACTCTATTAAAAGTCCTTTATTGCTTAATGAGGGAAGTGCAAGTGCATTTCCACCAAACTGGCTGGTGTTCGTGAGGGCATGAGAATAAAACCATAAATACATAAAGATGTGTATAAATTAGATCATGCGACTAAACACACCTGGAGGATTGAACAATAAATCCAAAATTACAGCAGTCTGGTTATGAGTTATGAACCACATTTATTATTTGTTATCTTGACTTTCTTAAGATGTACGTTCCTGGAAAACTGAATGACGTTGAACATGTTTTAGTCGATGTCGGCACTGGGTACTATGTTGAAAAAGTAAGTCCTCTTCTTTATATAAATGCATTACCTTTGTCCCTCTGCTTAATGTAAAACTGTACCTTGTCCTTTCAGAATGTGGAAGACGCCAAGGCTTTCTTCAAACGTAAAATAGATTTTCTTACAAAACAGATAGAGAAGATTCAGCCAGCCCTACAAGAGAAACATGCAATGAAACAAGGTAAGATATATAGATATATGCCCTTTTAGTCTATGGGTGTTTTTGTTTGTTTGTTTGTTTTTTTGTGATTTTTCTTATAGACCAATATATTTGTTATTAAGCTGTAGCCGCTCTTTCACATTTTAGATGTGTTTTGACTTTTTAGAGAAGAATTTACCTTTGTCACCCCAAAATTCCAAAGGTTGTGATGTCATCTGCATAACCTCTATACAAAGATTAGTCAATCACATGTTTTAAAGATATGCTGAATGATATTACTGAGTACATTGTCTATATAACATACTGGAAAAAACTACAAAAAGAACTATCAAGTACCCAGCATTTTGTTTTCTGTGTAGATTTTCCTGCATAATAGGGCGTTATTTTGATGATGTCAAGATCTCAGGTGGTGGGCACAGGCTTATTTAATTATTTTTTTCTTTTCTTTAATGAGATATCCAACATAGAAATCTGAAAAACGCTAAACCATTATCATTATTTGCTTTGGATTCACAAACTTGACATGAATTAATCTTATGGCTTTCAGCTGACAACAGTCATGCCACTTGAGTTGAATAATGCCACTATTCTCAGAGGTTATTGTGAAAAAAACACACAAAAAAACAACTTTTAAGCTGACAGATAAGTTTGCACTGTGACAGTTTTTGTTTCATGTGGAGTAATTACTGAAATATGAACCATAAACCAGGTCACCAACTCTGCAATCTGAGAGTTACACAGCAAACTCCAGCTGGGAATTCTGGCTGGTCTCCAGCTCTATCTATTAACAAGATTCCCATACTGTCACTCTCGATTCACTTTTATTACTATAGCGTGTTGGTCTCTCTGGTCAGAGGGAGGTTGAACGTGCCTCTCCTTCAACACACGTGTCGCCCCATGTTTTTGTTCCTTATTCCTCAAACGAGGAAGAATGACCTTTTCCAAAGTGTACAAACCTGGAAGTGACATCACACTTATCAATGTCACTTCCAGGTCCATCATCTGATTAAAAGCAATGAACATGTTTATAATTTCCTCTTTTTTCGTGACTCCGCACCTCACATTAAAAAGAGATTGCAGTCATTTAAAGCTGACAAGGTTAGAAGTATAAATAAATTGTTCTAACTATGCTAAGTTCGTGTTGGTGTTGACCAGCAGTTAGTGAGGTATACACACTGGTAATCCTATGTTATGATAGATTATTGCTACATGATTTGCATATTTAATACAGTTTGCGGTTAAACGTACACTTTTGAAAGGTATTTATCTCTTGCTTGATGAATAAGGAACAAAAGCAAAGCTCGGAATCACATGTGACGTCCCCGGTTGGACCCTGAAGTGTTACGTAACAACTCTACAGGGATTCTACAGTTGTGATGTCATGTGTGTCCCAACCTATTGTCAGCGTGTGTGTATCACATGGTGTAGTGGCTTTCTTGTCTAATTAGGTTTTCTTTTTTCTTTTTTCTTCTGTTTTCTTTCCTTTTCAGCTGTAATTGAAGTAATGAGCATGAAGATCCAGCAACTTCAACAGAGCCAAGCGACACAAGTCAAGGCGTAATATGGATGTGGATAGCTGCTGAATAAGGGCGAAAATTTCTGTTTACTTTACTTCACATGAGGTCATAAAGGCTGCGTTCACATTTGCACAGTTATGTTTGGATTCTTCAAAAGTACAAAACTGAACATATAGGCAAAAATACAAAAGGAACAAAAGACTAATCCCAAATCAGAAAAATATAGGAAAGAACATCCAATAATTTATCTACGCAAAATGAATGGGGGAAATATTATTACAAAATGAAAGGACAAAAAAAGTGCCCAAACAAAACACAAACATAACACATCTGAACTGGGACTAAACCCGGAACAAAACCTGAACTAGACCAGGACTAATTAAGTCTAAAATCAGAACAAATGTGAATGTACCCTAGCGTTCCATTTCAGAAGCAAACATCGAATGATTATTTATATTCTCTTGCCACAATAAATGGATTAAAACGAGTTTTGAGCTTTTATTGTGATGGACAACAAAGACTCTTGGGGATAAGATAAAGACATGTAGCTGTAGCTTTTCTGGTGTCGGGCGAAGCGTCTACATCCTGCTTGTCTTCATGAAATGTTCCACAGTATAGCGTTCATCCCATCTTGCATTTATTTAAATACAGGAGTTTTTACAGCTCAAAAATAACTAGGGAGATGGTTTGCCTCCGCAGAGCTAACCTTGGGCGTGCCTGTCTCCATAAAAGAGTTAAAAATGGAGAGTGAGCAATTTGACAGTAGTGTTTGAAATATAATTGTAATGGGTCATGATCCTAAATACAAATTAATGTTTCATGTGGGTTTGTATGCTAATATATAACCTGGTTTAATTTTTATTTCTAACATTGTCTGGAGTAATGCAGTGGTAGTAAATGATGAGAGATCACACATTTGCTAAATCTACAACAACGAGCTGCTACTTTGCATAGTACAGCTGTCCTAATGCCTCTAGATGTTGGCATAAATATGTCAGAAAGATATTTTACTACAACCCTACTTGATCAGAAAAGAAGTCAAAGTGGCCCTTAATGGACTGGGTGTTTAATAAATGATGTGACTTTTAGGATTTTAGCTGACTAAAATTGATCTTCTCTATGGAAAAAATACTCATTTCACTGCAGTGCTGTGTTGAAAATGCATTATTGATAACAGAGGTCAGTGCCCAAGGGTAAAGGTCTTAAATGACTGACTATAAAGGAAGGGGGAGTGCATTAACTTAAAAATAAAAGTTCACAAAATGGCTTAAGTTATAACGTATTAACTTACTCAAATTGAACTCGATCGGACTCTTACTACAATAACTTTTACATTTCTAAATACCTGTTACTGGTAATAGGTTTGCTGATAAGATAAGCGTTCCTCGCTATTGAGATGGTGTGTGCCTAGTAAAGTGGACGTGCGTAAAAGGACAACATTTAATACCCGTTCACACGCATAGTTGGGTCGTTTTATGCAATTTATTTCAGTTTTGAATCATTTTATGTCAATTGCAGGCGCTAGAAATGTATTTTTATCTTTTTAATCTATATATAGTCGTGCTGGTGCTTGTTGTGGGGGAGGTCGCTGTTACTACGTTGCGTCGTTGGATAAAGGCGGTCAGACGCACACACGGCGGCGCAGAGGACACGGCTTCTGTCACATGCTGCGCTAGCTTGGATCTTCAGCGACTGGCTAAACAACAACTTAAAAACAAGCAATGCGTATTCAAATAGTCGTCGTTTAGCTTGTGTCTTGAGTACACCGTGATTAAAAGCGAGTGTTTGCGTAATTTCGTCGCTTGGTTCGTCAATCGGCCGAGCGTTTTGGAGTTACCGAGGAGACGACATACGGTACTGAGAAGGCTGACGTGACTTTGAAGATATCTCAAGATAAGGCTGGAAAAACAACAAATTTACGACTTTTGGGAGGCATCGACAAGAAAAGAAGACAGTTCGGGTATCATGGTGAGTATTAAGGCCTCAAAATGCCTAATTACGCTCCAGCTAACGCACGCCAACAACCTGTTTGCGCCCTGCCTCGTGTTGGTACCGAGACAGGAACACGTTGTCCACGATGTAAACTTGCATGAATGGAAGTTGAAATTTAATATGAAGTACATCCGCGCGTAATGTCAAATAAAATCTAACTTTTAACCGACACATGTGGTAACTTGAGCCCCACTTCCTTAAACCTATCCAAGGTTAGCCAAAAAGCAATTCGGTGCGGTTTAAACTGGTCAAACATTAAACTTCGGCAAGATAAAGGAAAAGCGTGTTTGGTTACTAATTAACATGGCCCTGGGTGGACATCTAAGAGACAATGCCTGCGGATTTGGCTCGGTTCAAGTGATTGAATGCATGAACAGTGTGGTGAATCATAATCTGTCTCAGTAAAGCTAGCGGTTACACAACTGCTGCTAAGTGGCTTAATATATTTACTGCAAGTCACTCCGCTGGACTACTCTGCTGGTAGTCGTGTATCTGTGCGTATTGCTTATATTAAATGTGGAATTGCTGAAAATCTGTTTTTCAGTTTGTTTTGGTATTTTTTTTGCTTTTAGCTCAGTTTCATCATCATGCCACACGTGAGCGCATGGTTAGGAGCATGGTGGACAGCCGTGCCATGTGCTTTTCCATTATAACCCCATAGGAAGTCAGGTTTGCGTCGATATACTGGTTGCTACGGTACTGTCACCGCAATTTAAAGGCATTTTTGAGCTATGTATTGCTGTTTAATACGTATTTTCAAAGTGCATTTAGGGTTAAAGGTGGATTGAAGCTTATAATAGCCTTGAAAAGATGACAGGTCAAAATGCGCTCTCTTTGGAGTTACGCACATTGGGCGGGATTAATGCTGGTGCGGTACTTCCTCACTCGTGACCCCACAGGGCCAATCACAGCTCTGCTTCTTGTTTGTGGGAGAAACATGTGTTCAAGGCCTTTTTTGTTTGCAAAGTTCTCAAAAATAGATTTATTACTAATCCTGCCAAGTGTTTCTATGAGCAGCAGTCAAAATGATGATGAGTTTACAGTTGGTTGATGATTCAACACTTAAATTACACTATGTAACACTGGGGAGTCTGCATATCTCCATGGAGAGGTTCTTGTTCTACTAGGATAAGTTAATACCACACTGTGGGACATCATGTTGCTTTTATCAAAATTACAGGTGTAATTATTGTTTAACAAGAGCTCCGCCAGCGAGGCAAAATACGCCCGTACTTTGAATTATTGTATATAGAATTCTAGAATCGGAATTCCACCAATCAGATCGCAGCAACAGAACTTAAAGACACTACAAAGCTTTAATGTGTCAAAGCTCAAAGAAGCAGAGAATGTGGGTTGTTCTCGCTTTCAGCAGCAGAACATTTGAGAAGAGAGTTCAGATCTTTCATGAAGACAAAGCTTCAAAGACTTCAAAGCTTTGAAGTGTCCACAGACGGACAGACGGACGGACGGACAGCGCCATACCATAATACGTCCCGTCTTACACAACGGGCGTATAAAAACTATCTTGAACAAGAGCTCCGCCAGCAGGGCAAAATACGCCCGTACTTTGAATTATTGTATATAGAATGAAGTTAGAATATGTCAAACCTAGTTAAAGATGAATTGTTGGTGCAGTTTGGAAGATTCCAATACTGGCGTCTATGGCACATACCGGTAAGCACAATAAGGCAGTTCACTACCAATATAATAATAAGTGTGAAAAAACCTGAAGTCACATAAAATTGATACCACTGACCTACAGCATGGATCAATGCAAAAATATACAATAAAATACACAAATACAGTATACCTTATATATATATATCGGCTCATGCCCCACATGTTTTGCCTCTTCATGAAGACAAAGCTTCAAAGACTTCAAAGCTTTGAAGTTTAAAGTTCAAAGGTGACACACAGTTCCAGCTGCAGCGGTTGCTAGGCAACGGGAGAGGGAAGATTCCAGTTGTTTAGAGCGCGGACAAGAAATTGTCCACAGACGGACGGACGGACAGCGCCATACCATAATACGTCCCATCTTAGAACGGGCGTATAAAAATTGTTTTACACTTTGAACAAGGTAAAGGTAATGTGTAGTTGTCTTGTATTCTCTCTCTCCCGTTGCCTAGCAACCGCTGCAGCTGGAACTGTGTGTCACCTTTGAACTTTAAACTTCAAAGCTTTGAAGTCTTTGAAGCTTTGTCTTCATGAAGAGGCAGAACATGTGGGGCCTGCGCCGATATATATATATAAGGTGACCTTGACCTTGAAATCAATAGGGAACATCCTTGACCCATGGGGTGTCCAGCCATGAAGTTTGACATTCCTAGGTGAGACGGTTGTCCACGGACGGACGGACGGACGGACAGACGGAGTTCCGCCAGGGGGCAAAATACGCCCGTACTTTGAATTATTGTATATAGAATTAAGTTAGAATTTGTCAAACCTAAAGATGAATTGTTGGTGCAGTTTGAAAGATTCCAGTACTGGCGTTCTATGGCACATACCGGTAAGCACAATAAGGCAGTTCACTACCAATATAATAATAATAAGGTTTTCGCAAAGGGTCGGGCCGTGACCTTGACCTTTGACTCTGTGACCTTGAAATCAATAGGGAACATCCTTGACCCATGGGGTGTCCAGCCATGAAGTTTGACATTCCTAGGTGAGACGGTTGTCGAGTTAGAGCGCGGACAAAGCTTCAAAGACTTCAAAGCTTTGAAGTGTCCACAGACAGACGGACGGACAGACGGACGGACGGACGGACAGCGCCATACCATAATACGTCCCGTCTTATTACAACGGGCGTATAAAAACACGTCTTACTGTGAGCGACCCACCTGTCCACCGATGTGAACTTGGCCCGTTATGGTACCTGCTTGTTTCCATGGTGATAGAAAGTACATGGGCTGTTATTGCTTCACCAGTAACATTCTACAGTACGGCATTAAATAGAGACAAGCAAGTGATGACCCCTCTACCAGAAAACTTTCTTACAGTTCACCTTAGGTCAAGGTTAGGAAATAATAATGTGCAAAGGAGCTCCTGCCATGTTGGTTGTGGGACTGCAGTGTTAATAGCAAAAATTAAGCTGTTTTGTCTTGGCTTGTTGACTACAGAGTTAATGTAAAGCTCTATTAAATGCTTTTAAAGCCTGCAGATAGGGTTTTCTCATTCTCAGTGTACGGCCGGGCTGAGTGTCATGTTTCATGGAACCTGGCAACCCAACTGAGGACTCATGGGACTCATTCTGTCTTCTGATTGGATTGTTTTGTCTCAAGAACCAAAAACACAAAATGCGTAACATAAATAAATGAGCCATCACTTTTTTAATTCAATAAATCGGCATTAGAATTCTTGGCAGTAAAAAGCTATATTTAATTTGAACATGTTTACCTTGTATCCGAGAACAGGCTGTTCAAGTTCCTGAAATTTAAAATAACAATCTTTTTAACATTCAAACCTTTTATTTTGTCCAGGTCACGACTCAGGGCACCAGTCTGAACCCGAACGCCCAGGTGTGGCAGGAGGTCCCCGCCCTTCAGCCTGACACTCTGGAGGTCACTGAGGACTCTGCGTGGATCGGCTCCTACCCCCCTCCCATCGACTTTGTTGAAGGTACAAACTCATTTCTCATTTACCTGTTAGTAATCTGTTTAACAATAAACAATATCCAAAAATACTAACACACCGGTGCTGCAAACGGTTGCTTTGTTACATTTAGACATCTGCAAACTTGTGTGCTCAAAGCCAGACTGAAATGAAGGCCTCTACTTCATGTAGTTGTTTTATACCTATTTATAGTCAAATATTTGTCTTGATCTAACCACCAGTCCTTTTTTTGATAGCCAGGAATACAGAATACATTCATTGTATTTGAGCACTTTGGTTTCCCAGTATACAATATATACAATATACAATACAATAACTGGGCAATGACCAGTAGGCAGACCTTAAAATCATGGAGTGTACCTCCTTTCACATTTTACATTTGCGGTAACAACTGTTTAATTAAAATAAACATGAGTAATAAAATATTTAAATGGCGGAAGTGTGAACAGAGCAGGGGTCTCTTTTCTAAAGTGTGCCATGCATACGTACAAAATTGTTGCTAACGTGACTTTCCATGTTAACTTTGTGATTAATAAAGACAACTTGATGTGAACATGCAAGTTTTAGGAAGTTTGTGGAGTATAATTTTAGTAGAAATTCCAAGTTTTATAAAGGAACTCAGACCTTGCAAAGTTCTGGTACTTAAGTATGTTTTCCTTTGATTCTAGATTATTCAGAGTTTCCTTCTCCGGATGGAAAGGACTTTGGTTTGCTGTATCCTGATGGCTCAGACTACGGCTCTGATTATGACCCTATTGCCCCAGAGGTGATGGGGGGCACGTGCGACTACCCTGACCTGGGGTATCTGGTGTTTGAGCCTCAGTACAATGGGACAGTGGAGGAGGAGGTGATCACAGACAAAACTCTGTCTGAAGAAAACCTCAGGGAATCTTTGAAGAAACAGCTGGAGTTCTACTTCTCCAGGTAAAATCACTATAGAAAATGTTCCATGTCTAATGCATTTCTCTACCTAGAGCTCACATTAAAGGCATCACTGTAACTGTCTTAGTCTTAAAACATGAAAAACAGAACTAGTTCATTTTAAACAGTTTGCAGTGGTTCAAAGTTATTCTTCACTTACCTTATGCTTTCTGAGGAGTTATGCTTTCTGAGGAGCCTAATTATTCACCGTGATGAGTTTATAAGCGCTTTTCTCAACTCTCGAGACAAGACTTGCTGTCATGCTATGTTTTTCTCAAATATATAGCATGGGACCAAATACTGTTGGTTGTTCCAAGGGTCTCTATAGATGACATTTCCTTTTTTTTTTTTTTTTTTTTTCATTTTTATCCAGTTCAAATGTTTTGACTACAACTTGTGTAGTGTAATTATGAGTTAACACGTCTCTAATTGTATGTTTGATGTAACATCCATCTTGTCTATTGTAATTTTCCATATTTACTATTAAATATTTCAGATTCTGGGTACTGGTACTGGTACAGTTAGTGTTTTGTTGGTTTAGACTTTATCTTAATTTATACCTTTTGTTCTCCAACTTTACAGCAAACTTTGTTGTAGCCTAGCCTGTAACTGTTTATCTCCTGCAGGGAGAACCTGTCCAAAGACCTGTATCTGATTTCCCAAATGGACAGTGACCAGTTTGTGCCGATCTGGACCATTGCCTGCATGGAGGACATCAAGTCTCTGACCTCAGACCTGGAGCTCATTGTTGACATTCTGAAAAGTAAGTGATGAACTACAGTCATTGTTCCTACCATGTGCTGCGTCCCCCGTCCTAAGTCTGTAGTCAAGGTTATGAAGATCAATATTGCGATATCTTCTTTAGCAACTTATTGCAATTCAGAATTTGTGGTGACGAGCCCAACCCTATCTGCAGCTCAAAGATAAGATTAATAATGAAATGTTTTTGTTGCAGCGTCTCCTTTGGTCCAGGTTGATGAATCTGGTGAAAAAGTTCGACCCAACTACAGCCGCTGTATCATTATCCTGAGGGAGGTGCCAGAGACGACACCAGTCGAGGTAAGCCCATTTCCACTCTTAAAGTGCATATGACGGGCTTTCATATTTAGGCCCGAGCCCCTACAGGGCGTACGGCCTATTGCTGATGATGCCTGGGCGAAGCACACAGAGACAAGAGGCTCATCAGCGCCACCTGGGGGAGCGCTGGGTCTGCCAAGTGCGAAGCGCGGCCTGCGAGGGCCGTTCGAAGCCACTTGCGGCTTTAATTTCTAATTCTGACTTGGTTTGGTGGGATAGTACCTGTGATCAATATTTGTCATAGTTTCAGATCAGTTAAATGGAAGTACATGGGAAAGAAGTTGGGGGAAAAGATTTCTAAAAATACAGGGAGTAGCAGCAAGTCCTGAAATGGCACCAACCTATGTAATGCCAAATACTTATGCCACCAACACGGAAAATCCGTCCAACATTTAGACAATCTACACAAAAGGAAGGCGCTTTTCTGGCAACCTTCATTCAACTAAATAAAGAAGTTCTCTGTTTTAATTGGTTTAATCGCAACTATTGTGTAATTTAAACTCTTTGTTAACATTATGGTTGCTAGGTAATAGTTATGGAAATAGCTCTACATATAAGGTGTCTGTTGCCCATGTTGATCCAGGAAATAAAACTCTAAACTTCACTAAAATTAAATGACTAAATGTATAATTATGTCAAGTATTGTTTTACAGCGAAATGACAGATTACACTACGCAGTTCTAATCCCTGTCATTTTGGATTGTTAAAATGACATTCTCCTTCTGTGTGTTTTATTCTTGCAGGAAGTTGAAGCACTTTTTAACAATGAAAACTGCCCCAAGGCGTTGAGTGCCGAGTTTGCACACAACAGCAACTGGTACATAACATTTCAGTCTGACAATGACGCACTTCAGGTAAATGTCACTTTTTTTTTTTCTTTTTTTTTCATTTAAACTTTTGTCACTGGAACAATTAACATCTGTAATGTATTAATGCTACTGTTTAGGCTTTGAAATACCTGAGGGAAGAAGTCAAAGTCTTTCAAGGGAAACCAATTATGGTAAGTTCATTTGTTCATGATGTTCTGTTTAATGCAGTCAATGATGGCACACTCTGCACTACAGCACCGATTCTCTAACTGTTCACAGCTAGTACACCGGTAACAGGTGATTTTATACTAACCCTTCTCAAGAAAAGAACATGTAACCCATTCCACAAACCATAAAGGGGCATTTTGTAAGTTTTTAGGTGGAAGGACGTATTCTCCATGGAAGCATTACTGTTTTTGCCTGGAATGTTATACAAGCTGGCATTAGTAAGAAGTGGGTGTCTCCACCAAACTAAAGTGTTTTTTAGCATTAAAAAGGCCTGTATTTAAATAAAAGTTTGGAGTTTACATCATGCTGTGGAACATTCCAGGGAGAACAATGACATTTTCATGAGGCAAGCCACACCATTTGCATAGAGCTCCCTTAACGCTCATGTTGTTGCATTCTATGTGGCACTGTTGAGTAAAGTGTGACCACACAGTAGAGCTGCAGTCAAATCCAAACTGCAATTTGAATGGACTTGATTAGTAAAATGCAACGGCTGCAATTTTTGAAGTACCATCATTTTCTCCACAAACAACAAAAGATTCTGTCTTTTATTCTGCATAAACACAACCCTCTGCTTTAGAACTGTAGACAAAACCCAGCCTAAACTAATGCAAACAAAGGAATCGGGACAAATGCTCAGTCAAAATTCCACTAGACTGTAACCCCCCGGTGATGATCAGTATCGCGCTTGGAAGGACCCAGATGCACTGTTTCTGGCTAAGAGGATCTTTGTTTTCTAAACATCTCTCCTTCCTCCTCCATCCTAACCTTGGCGCTCTCTCTCATCTTCCTCTCCTCTCCTCTCCTCTCCTCTTCTCTTCCTTTCCCCCTCTAGTCAGTACATTGTTTTATGGCCTAATGACCGTGAGATTATGAGATCTGAGGGGACATTCTTTTCATGATATTCAGACATTATAAAATTGGATAAGTGGAAAGTAAACAAATATATCTGCATGAGTCCATGGAAGTAGAAAGTTAAATCCCATGGAGATGGATAAGTTTGTCGTATTGTGGTGCAGCCCAATGAACATTTTCATGGAACTAAGCAGAAGGGCCCGACTCTCAGGGTATCCTTAGAAGTTGAAACAATAAACTCAAATATAGAAATACATAAGTTGTGGAAGTACAACCCCAAAATGAAAAATACGTGTGTGTCTGTCTGTGTCTAAAAAGGTGCATACTGTGGCTTTAAGTGACGTGTTTTGCCTTCACACCTTTCAAAGCTCTACAGGGCCCTCTCACCAGGTATTGCCTCTGTCTTTTCAGGCTCGTATCAAAGCGATCAACACATTTTTTGGTAAAAGTGGATTTCACAGCGTCGACTCGAGCGTGTTCTCCCAGCCCCCTCCTCAGACCCAGACCCCTCAGACTTTTGGGAGTCCGGTGTTCATGGACATGCAGCAGGTGTACAGCCCACAGCAGCAGTACCCCGTCTATCCTGTGGTGTCTCCCTCCTGGAGCCCTACACCTGTGCCCTACTTTGAGACTCCTCTGGTGAGAATGATTTTACTTTTACACATTTTGAGCTTAAAACACCCAACTCATAGGGAAATGGAATGGTGTCTGTTGACATTGTCATTGTTGGGGTTGTATTATTTTGCAAGGGGGTGCTGATCTGTAACCTGGTTCACACCCTATTGATCTGTGTGCCACTCTGAATTGAGTTCTTTGCATTATCAATGTGGAACGGCTCTTGCTAAAAGCAAACAGAAAACTCGCTGACTGTCCACAAATGGACAAAGTACTTAAATTCAGCATGTTTTTCAAACTAAATATTTCATTTTAACCCTAAAATATGCTGAAGTACGTCAGTCAACATTAGCATGTTTGTTTTGGTTTGTTGTTGTTGAGAATCCATTGTGCTGTGCAAGGTTAACTTGATCTTGACAGTAAATTTGTTCTATATAGATTTTAAGCCTCCAGAGAATCGGTGCAGTGTGACTTGTTGGTCACATGAACATTTTACACAAATTGACCTACTCAAATTAAATTTTAACAGCAAAACTCTTCACAAAAGATTGGGATTCCTGCTTGACCGGGAGTGCCACCACAATGAAAGTGTGGTTTTGTTGCGTTTGGAGACAAAAGTGGGCAGGGCATGGTGGCATAAGGCCAGTTAAGGCAATAAAGGAGACGTATTATGCAAAATAAACTTGTTAGGTTTTAATGCTCTTATCACTGGCTTACTCAAAGTTGTATTTGCATGTTTGGATGTTGGTTCCACTAGCCATTTTGGCCAGTTGAATGCATAAATGGCATTTTGTAACTTTTTGAATCTTCCCAAATCTATATTTTTTCATTATTAAGGCCAGTGTCAATGTTATGATCATTTACCGTATTGTCCGGACTATAAGCCGCTACTTTTTTCCCAGGCTTTGAACCATGCGGCTTTTAGAACGGAGCGGCTAATGTGGATTTTTCTTCCACTGCTAGGGGCGCTCTAACCGGAATTTCAAAAACAAGATAGAGGAAAATGAATGCAAAGAATATGCTACTTTTTATTTAGCAGATATAACACACATGACAAATTACTAACTGGTAATTATTTTAAAATCCTCGCCCCTTCATCATGAAAAGCCCACGAAGGAGTTTGTATGATGCAAGTTTTAAGTTGAAGGCATCGATCTTGCTCCAGGAAGGAAACCGCTGTCGAGCCCTGCACCCGCGGGACCCGCGGGACCAACACAAAACAGTGCGGCATGGGACCATGTATGTAATAAGAGCATCTGAAAGGACATTCTGAAAGCTTATTGCGGGCGCGGGTGGAAGCGCGGGCGCGGGCGGGAGCGGGACTGAAAATTGTGTCCCACGCAGACCTCTACCGTGCTGCTGCACGTAAGCTCGGCATCAGTGGAGATCTTTTCTGTTTTTGACCTCGTTTTAATCAGCACAGTTGCTGCCCTGTTAAAAGACCCTGTTCGGAAAGAATCTGTTCAGGTAAATAAATGTACATTTACAGTACAAACTTGTTCTGTATATGCAGTAAATATCTCATTTTTCATCAGTGGCTTATAGCCCGGTTGCGGCTTGTATAACTTTTTTCTTATTTTATTTTTTAAATGAGTGGATGCGGCTTATATACCGGTGCGCTCTATAGTCCAGAAAATACGGTAAGTGATATTGACAGTTAACTTTCTCTTTTTTGTTTTGTTGCATTGTTTTAGGCCCCTTTCCAAAATGGCGGATACATGAATGGATACAGAAGCTCAGGAAACTACAAGGGAAATCCACTGTCTGTGAACAGCCACCGCCCCAGAAGCAGGTACAGCTCTATAAAACCTTTATTTACAAGTCATATTGGGTAATACTGTAATATGGGTATTTAAATTCTTCTGTCATTATATTGTGTATTGTAGTTAGTTTATCCACATGTTTGTTTTTCTTTGGTTTGGTCCCAGTTTAGAAGTACTCTAGCAAATGTAGGCCTATTTTAGACCTGGTTTAGATCCAGAATAGTCCTGTTAAAGACCTGTTTTGGATCTGTTGATTCTGATGAAAACAAACTACTATACTTTGGCAGTCTTAGAGTAGGGATTGTGTGATTTTTATATATATATTTTTTTTAAAATAACTGACTGGCTGTAGACCCCTCAGTTGGAAAGACCCAAGATGAACATCGGCTATTTGAAATGATTGATTTACTTCAGATTTAATTCACTGCACACATGGTCTGGTAAAGGGCTGTACAGTTAAAGGTACACTATGTAACTTTCTGGAGCAGGCCCTCTTCCAAAGTGAGTCAGGTTTTGTGGAGATGCAAACCCACTCAGAGTAAGGACACTTTTAGTTTGTTTTTGTTTTTTTATTTTAGTGCAATAAATGCAACCAAAATGAATTGTCAAAAACATTTTCTTTTACTTTAGTCTAGTTTAAAAATTGCTTGCATCATGTATTACTTGCATTAAATAAAAAATGTTAATTAAGTTTTGTTTTTTTTCTCTCTCTTCTTTCAGTATTGTTACTTGTTCAAATGACTATCTAGATTGATACTAGTTTTAGTATCGATCAGTATCTGACTTTCTGTGTAACCCAAACACTCCGATAATTCACACTGGTTCGTCCTGTGTTCGTGATCATGTTGTTTTTTTGTGGTGGCAGAAACCAGGGCTACGCGGGGTCCGGTTGCCTTGTGGATGTCACTCCTCAGGCTCAAATATCCGGAGCTCCCATCCGACCCCCCACAGACACCCTGTCACCGACCTCGTTCAACCCCAAGGACGGCTCTGCACTGCCCCCTGTGCACAACGGAGACGGGCGCCCCAGGTAAAGACTGATCTGCTCATAGGCTGGGTTCAAGTAACATTCTACTCTAACCATCATTTGAAGTGCATATGACAGGCTTTTATTTTTTTCTATTTAATTGTTTGGTGGGATAGTACCTGTGGTAAATATGCATCATAGTTTTACATCAGTTAAGTGGCAGTTTGTTTTTCTGTATTGTGCAAAATAGGCTTTGCTATTGCATTTTATTACAACACATGTTTTAACAGTCCTGCATAGTTCTGTATGCAAGATTAGAGAAGAGTTTGTCCCACAGTGCGGAAGTTTCAGTATTGTAACATAATTTTAACACTTTATTTGTTATGCAAGCCTTTATTTTTAATCTTAGTTTATATTTTATATTTTACCTAGTTTGTGAATTTCGTTGACTGACAATGACAAACCATGTTCTCATTCTGGAAAAAAAAAAAAACATTACAGCGTTGGAATATAATTCAAAAATAAGTATTTGAAATACCACTTAAAATTATGCATTATTAGAAAATAAAAAATACAATGATGTGTCTGTTTGTTTCCAATTGGTATTATGGTATTATTATACTATGCTGAATGTTTTTACTTTATATTTTGTAATTTCCTAAACTGAACCATATTTTATTATTGCAGGAGACCAAACCACAGAGGAATGAGGAGGAAAAGAGAAGATGAGCCAAACACTGTACGTTAGCTTTGTAAAACCGTAATAAAATGTAATCTATGGTCTAAATGGTAACTGTGGTTTAATCATCTGCTTAACCTCTGCTCTGCTGTCTTCATCACAGAAAACACTTCCCACGGCTGAGGTCAAACCGCCCCCTCCGAACTTTGACCTGGCTGCGTGCAACTTCCCGCCTCTTCCAGGAAGTGTGGTGACGACTAAAGAGGGAACGGCTCTGGACGTGTGCATGGCGGATGTGGTGCGCGGCCTCAAAGTCTCTGAAAATAAGGTAATGATCTTGTCTAAAGTGCTGCACAATGGAGCAAATAAAATCAATGAACTGTTATTCTTCTATTTGACTAAACTGTAATCTTATTAGCGCTGCAACAATGACTAGTTTAATTTAAAAAATAATAATAATGGAATACTTTATTTGATAATTTACTTTTTGTGTCGAATTTGTGATGTTATTTGCTCTTGAATAGCTTTAATTTGGCTCTTTATGTGGCCTAATTATGTAGTGCTAGGGCTGAACTATTTGTAAAAAATATCTAATTGCTTTTTTCCTGGCAAGCTTCGCAATAAGATTTGAGATTTAAAATGGGAAGTAGGAAGAGGATCCGATAATTAAACCATAGAAGTGTCCAGAAAAGTAAACTAACAAAGGGACTGAAATATGAACTCCAAAGTATGACCCAATGATCTGCTTTTGAAAGTAATTTAATGTGGAACTTTTCTGGTGGAATTTATGCAGCTCGGAAATATTATTGTTCTGGATTGTTCACCAGAATGGCATTGAACTTGTCTGCGTGGAGATGACTTGATGGCGCCACCAGACCAAGTTAGAATGCATGATTTGTCAAGAAATATTTGAGCAGTCATTAAATAAGTGCGTGAAAAGAATAATGCTATACTGTGGAACATTCCAGGCAAAGCACCTACATATAGATGTTTTTCGGTCTATTAGTTTGGCTAGCTGTACTGGTTTAGTCCTGATTCAGTCCTGGTGAGAAGAGTCCTCCTTGTTTGGTCATGGTTCAGGTCTTGTGCAGGTCTAATTCAGCCAGGCAAGAGTATTTTTCTAGCACTTTTATGTTAGAAATTTGTATAGTCGCTAACGGTTGGATTGTTGTTCCCTCTTCTTGCAGATGGGCAGCCAGGAAACTAAAGAGTCTAAACCTGCAGATCAACCCGACAATGTCCAGAGCCAACCTGAGCCTCCTTTAAATCCAGCTCCAGTAACGCCAGAAGTAGAACCAGCAACCTCGTGGTAAATATACACATTTATTGACAAGCGTGTATTAAATTACATGGATGGAAAATAATTGTGTCTTTTCATTCTAGTAGTGTTTCTGAGTCAAATAAAGCCGAAACTGAAGTGGGCTCTCCGGTTTCAAATGGAGCTTCGTCATCAGAGACCCCAGTTTCAGAAGAGCCTCCAACCACCACCACCACCACCACCACCACCACCCAATCCTCATCCACTGTGTCTGCCCCAACCGCCCCCTCGCCCACCTCTGAACCAGTAAGGATAATTATGCCTCTTTGGAAAGCTTTATATGATATCTTGTCACATAAACATTCTACTTTATTTGGTTTGTATGTGTGGCGCTACAACTTGGTACTAGAACATTTTGCATTAAAGATTTTGACATGTTGTGATATAATATCCATTCTGTAGTTCTGAACTAAATGCCTCAAGTTGAATGCAGTGGGTGCAAGCTTCAGTCATGGTTTTCTTTTTAGGTTTGGCTGCTTTTATTTGCCATTTGTAGTTTAAAACTCCCTGGAAAAGCTGAAAGTGCACCATTAAACATTAAGGGCCTGTTTTATACACACCCACTAAGTGACTGATCAGTAACTGATCACAGGTGAGGCTGGAATCTAGGACTGGGTGCATCATATGACAAGGAGACAAGACTTTTGTCTTGCCAAAATCTGACCTTTCTGTGTTCATTAAATGATCAATGTTTCTCCAGTGAAGCAAATTTATTTTAGTATATTGAGCATAATTTGGGAGGGTTTTAGCTTTCATATGAGACATTTCTAAAACCAATCGATTAATTTAAAGTCAGGTTATAAACTTTTGTTTCTACAAAATGGATAAGTGACAAGACTTTTGTCAGGGACTGTACTACATCAACTTATCCAATATATATTCTTTGGAATAGTGAGATTTTTGATATTTTATGGAATAATAAGGTAAGATTTGAGCTGTAGAGGGTAAAATAACTTCTATGGCTAATTATTAGTTTATTCTATTTATTTGTTACAGGTCATGCCTTTTATGATGCTGTTTAAACTGGTCTATTGGCATCATTTTGCATTGTGTCAGTAGCATAAAGTAGTTTCAATATTATCATTTATTGAAATATTTCTCTATGATAATGCTTCAAAAATGTATTGGGGGAACAATCAAGTGAAGACAAGTGTGTGTGAGATATCAAGTAAACATGTCTTTAAATTATCTGTTAATGCATTTATTTTGTTTGTTAGGAGCCCAAAAAGTTGAGCTACGCCGAGGTCTGCCAGAGACTTGCCAAAGACCCTCCTCCCGTGCAACAGTCCCCCCTGTCCCCTCCCTCCGCCCCCTCTCCCCCCGCCTCCGAGTCCAACCAGCCCCTGCAGGAACTCAAAGTGAACCGGGTGCAAGAACCGCGCCACAACTCAAATAAACACCACAATGAAAAGCCCAGAAACCACCAGCACTCACGTCCGTTCAGAGGCTCCCAAGATCCAGAGAGGCCAGGGCCCAAGAACCGCGACAGACCTAGGAACTTCAACAAATCTTTTTCGGCGCAAAGAGGATTTAAACGCAGCGGAAAGGAGCAAAACATCCCTCCATCCCCGAAATAGACTCTTGAAAATGAAATTGTATGTTTAAAAAAAAAAAAAAAAAAAGTGTACATAAGTGTAAATAAGGAGATATATTTTCATTGAGGACAGCTTTTTCAAATGGTTGTTCCCATGTATAGTATATTAATGGGCAGTTTGTGTTGTCCATTATAGATAAGAATCGGAATTTACTGTAGTTTTGAAAAGCAAAGATTAATTATTTTGTGTCACAGTGCACATTTTTAGACATTTCTAAAATCATGAATTGTCTAAATCTACTGAAATCATGAGCTAAACTGTTCTATGTTTTGAAAGAATATATTGTTGGCTAAATGGTAAAAAAAAACATTGTCTATCTCAGTCTAAATGAGCTGAATTGTGTGTAATTACTTTTTAACAAAGTAATTTCTTGTTGATAATTTAACTTTTAATCATCAAATTGTTTTTCTTTTCTCTTATCAGTTCATTTTGTAATCAATTCTGAACGTGACTGTAAAGAGTATAGTTCTACTAGGATATTTTACTAGTTTAATCTGTAGCATAATGTTTGACTTTTAGCTTTATTCACTAAGATAAAGTAATGTAACTATCACATTTTGTGTGATAAAAAAGATTATTGAATTTCATGTAGCTCGTTTTCTTGTCTTTAAAGAGGGGGTATTATGTAAATGTATTATGAGCTTTCTATCATGCTATAACGTCCCCTTATCAAAAATCAAAAACATACCTGAAGAGGTTTTAATGCCACCCGTGCATGATCTCTCTGGGACCTTATTTTGAACCCTCCTTTTACAGTTAGCAGTACGATTCTGTCTAATTCTCAACCCACAAGCCTACATCCCCCATACTCCCACATGGCAATTTTTCATAAATATAAAAAAGATCTGATAAACTGTACACTACAACTTCACAAACCTGATGCAATGTGCAGTAGGTTCATTAGCAGGATGCACGTTGATTCTGTTATAGTGCTCTGAAGGGGGAGTGACTCAATGTGGGGAGGAGAGACTCAGACCATCAAAAGTAAAACTTATGATAGATGTTAATCTGTTGTTTTTGGCGTATTTAGCATTTTCAAAACAAGATAACATGGTGATCTAAATGTGTGATGTGTTAGCAGTTAATACCCCCTTTTTATGTTTGTAAATTACGTTTAAAGTCTGAGAAGATTTTATTCATTGATGTATGGACTCTTGTAGTACATATAGTCAATAAATTGAGTATAGCTTTGGGTATATTTGTCATAGTTTGAATAACTGCACTTATATGAATCATAGAAATTATATTTGAAAATGTTGATTACTGAATTGTCTGAGCTTGTCACTGTATGTTTTAATCGTTACACTTCTATTTGTAGTGTGTGTGTTTTTTTTTCTCTTGTTAATTTCCAATTACTAGATTATTTTACGGTATGATGGAGAATTACGCCTCAAATTAAGCTTTGTGCCTTCACCTATATAACATGTTTTTGGATCTCTTTGGGCATGAGTAGACTGATGCATTGTGTGGATGATTTTTAATTGAGTAAATGTCTGTGTATATTCCTTTTGTCTAAGTGTTGTGTTTACCATTAATGCTTGTAGTTTTAGTTTATAACATTATTTCATGGTTATAGTACATACAGTGTCTTTAAAGTACTACTATGTAACTTTTCTGATAAAATGTCTACCATTTGCCTGGAGGTAACTAAATAACTGCTAGATATTTTATAATAATACATCAGTTTTATATAGAGCTTTTCAGAACATTCAAAGGCGATTCACAGCGTTATTCACTCCACACTCGGTGGTGAGATACTGTTGTAGCCACAGCTGCCCTGGGGCAGACTGACTGAAGCGAGGCTCCAATCTGCACCATCAGCCCCTCCGACCACCACCATCACTCACACACACCACTTTCAAACTAGGCAATGTGGGTGAAGTGCCTTGCCTAAGGACACAATGACAGTTTTTGCGACTGGCGCCCCCCTATGGCACCTGATTTTCCCCGTAATTTCCCGTCCCAAGTACTAACCAGGTCTATTATTATTATTATTATTATTATTATTATCATTATCATTATCATTATCATTATCATTATCATTATCATTATTTACTGTTGAATATTTCATACAAATCACCATGGATGAGCAGAAAAGTTACACACTGCAGCTTTAAATAATCAGCAGTGCAGTTTGAGAGCTTTTGCAGCCAGTGTCCACACAGTCCCAGACTGGTGAGGATTTATGCAGTGTAAACACAAGCAACGTTATGTAATGATGTGGGATTACACTGCACTTACTTTGCTTAGACATTTACATCATTTTGCATTCATTCAAGTAATCTCCTGAAATTTAAGTTTAAAATTATACCCAGAATGCAATATAACTTGATATTTAGCAGCCAGTTGTTTATTATAGTAGTATTTTTGTCGTCACCTCAAGTTGCGGGGTTAATCTCGTTACGTAAGCCTCGTGGAAGACTCTGATCTCGCGTTGTTTTGTGAATGGAAGTGTCAACAGCGGGGAGTGGGGACACAAGCCTCTCAAATATCGGTAATTTCTGCCATATTTTTACATCTAAATAAAATAATACAAATTGTTTTACTTCATTGACATTGGTGCAGCTTTTATATACTATGATCAGTTTACAAAAATGCAGTTTAAATTAAGAAATGGCATGATCATTCACGTCTCCAACTTGGCGGATCTGTCGTGGTAAAGGTGAGCTAGCCTCGGTTAGCATTTAGCTTCTCTATTAGCTCACATAGGCTGTGCACTTTGCAATATCTTAACCTGTTATTGCAATTCTACTTTGCTAAGCATGTCAGCTGTTTGCACTGGTTTTCAGGTGTTAAATATACACGTTGTATCGAGGTGACACGGTCGAATTTGCAAGCTTTTGTTGGAAGTTGTTGTAGTCGATGCTATGTTATGCTATGCTAATCAGACAGAGGCCCATCTTCTAAAGTCGAAGCTCCTCTTGAATTGACACTCTAAGCAGAACCAGCACATGTTAACCTGGACCACCGCCCACACAGCTATCCACAGCACATGTGACACAATCTACGGCGTATCAGCCGTTTATTCTGCTCTGTAAACGTGGGCTAACCTAAGGAACAAGCCACCACACAGTGTGCTCCCTTTTTTCTGCAGCTGAGAAGGTGAAAATAGTATAATTTGAGACGCTGGTTTAGTGTGATTCGTGTAGGATTGTTAATGTCTATTTAAAAACTAGTCTGCCATTTTCTCATGAATTCCTTTTGTATAGCCCATATCTTAACAAATTCTATAACAGTTTTAATTTTGGAGTTTCAGCTATTTGATAAACAGTCCAAATATTTAAAAAGAAAAATTCAAGTTCAAGTATTGCCAAACATATGCACAGAGAATTTCTTTGACAATGAATTCACAGATGGAAAGATACACAGCGGTGAAGATATTGTAATAACAGTGGAACAGTGGAATGTGTGTTTTGTTGCTGCTCTACTGACAGTTCAATATATGACATAGAATAACAAGCATGAGGTCATACTTTATGGTCCATCTTAAACTCAAACCGGTGTTAAAACAAATACACCAGGCATGTGTTGTCATGACACTAACATTTCAAACTTGATTTAGATACTAAGGAATTGACTCAATACCCAGTACAGATTTTGATACTACAATGAAGATAAAAGATAATTTAATGTAATTTTCATACAAAAATAATAGTACTTTCTCATGTTGCCATGAGGTCTTATATTTGTCCAGATAAAGCTCAAAATCATACTAAAACTGCTCAGAAAAGCTCAAATTGTGTTGTGTTCTGTTGATGTGATTTTTTTTTTTTTAGTAACTAGTAGTAACACAGCTTGTACTTTTTAACAGAACCACACTTAAATATTCCACATTCCAAGAGCCATTTTGTCCTCAAGTGGCTTTGCTTTAGTTTCTTGGTTTCTTGGTTCAAGCGTATAATACAAAATCTCATTCACTGGCCTGTTACAAACTCGTGTATTTTTGTCTTTTGTGAAAATTCACTATTTTTGGAGGGTGGATTCTGATTTTGTGGTTCAGTTCACATCTGACTAGTAAGTAGGTCTGAAGTTGCAACTACCAATCATTTTGTTAACTGAGTAATATAGGGATTATTCTCTCAATTAATTAACTTTTAAATTGACATTATTCTTGAAACTGTGTCATTTTTATATTATTACTGAGTATTAAAACCTCTTTTTTCAGCATATGGCATGTTTTGGTGTCAATTTAAAGTCCAGATAATTAATATTTCATTAGCAAATTTGTTGATGATTATCTGAATAATCAATTAGTTGTGATTAATCAATGAACCTGTTTCCGTTTAGGAGTGAGCGATATGACAAATATAGTTTTTGTCATGATGATTCATGTGAATTTAGTATCTTTTATGCAGTCTTGAAGGTAGCTAAAGCGTGCTGTTTCTGGAAGTTTACTCTTCACTGATTGTTTAAATCAACCTGTCACTCACTCAGACCATGACACAGGCTCCACCACTGATTAGGAGCAGTCGGTGGTGGAAAGTGTGTTTGCCCATAGAGCTGCATTAAACCATATGTCAATTTCTCCAATCCAGCAGATTATCACAGGCATGAGATCACACTACGATATTTATCACCATATTGCCCAGCCGTATGTCAGACCTAGTAATTATATGATTTTTTTTTATGCTACTCTGGGTGATTTTATTTTTGTCTACCTTATAAATAAAATGCTCTTTCTTCCTGAAGGTTTCCAGGTCAGACAAGCTGCTGAGCCCCAGGATTTCGCTCTGAGATGGGGGACGACCGGCCTTTTGTGTGCACTGCCCCTGGGTGTGGACAGGTACCACTCCCTCAATCTAATACATTTTCAGGAGCACTATTAAGACAAGTTTATTTGTATAGAAAAATCCATACACAAAGTAAAGTGCAATAGCAAGCAGGATAAAAACTTAAATGTGCTAAAATGTGCTTGGAAACAGGGCTGCAAATGTGTAGTCACATTTTGTGCAGTTATTTTTTTGTGTTTAAATAAAGTTTTATGTATATTCTTTATGCAGCAGGTCAGCCAACATAAAATATTGTGCTGGAGATTTAAGGCCTGTAGATGATGCACTGAAAAGTGCAAATATCTGGTTGATATATTGGTATATCTCTACTTATAATTGTTACGATAATCAAGATACAAGAAAGATACAAAAAAATGTATAGTCAACTAGTGATGAATAATCAGTGTGGACTTACTTGTTTGGTTGAGGTTTTGCACAAATTTTAATCAACTAAACTTTTTTTTTAAATTAAAATTGCGCTGCCTTCAAAACAACTAATGATAATGATGTATTGTATGTAGACAATGAATCACCCATCTCTACTGTTAAAGTATCAATACTATCATGAAGAGATAGCCAGATATATTGTATTTATCCTGTCTTTCCTTTTGTTTCAGAGATTCACAAATGAGGACCACCTCTCAGTTCACAAACACAAACATGAAATGACGTTAAAATTTGGCCCAGCCCGAACAGACTCTGTCATCATTGCAGGTAATTACATTCACTTTTATTGGATTAGCGAAGCATTAGTCTAATCCAGAGATGGGTCATGGGTCAATATGGATCATTTTCATCCAATAGTGCTCTCAGATTGCTTTTGTGGCTGTTTTGCAGAGCATCTGTAGCAAGGCCCCCGAACTTCAGTTTTAACTTTTTTTTATAATATCAACATCTATTTATCTGGGATTAGGGTTATCAAAAGTGTTGAAAATCAGATACTAATCTGTACTAAAACTATAACTATAACTATAACTATAACTATAACTATAACTAAGTATTGAAACAAGATGCTCATTTGAGCATCTATATTAAAAAAGAAAAAACAAGACCCAAATTTGAGCTTTGCTGAACCATTGTGGTGTGTTTTTGAGCATTTTTAGAATTAATATAATACCTTATACTAAGAAGAAAGTACTATTAATTTTGTGTATGAAAAGTTACATTATATTACTATTTTATCTTCATTGTGGTATTGTAATTTGCATCGAGTATTGACTAAAATTCCTTGGTAGTGACATTTTTTCTGGTGTTTCAAAGTTATTCTCCACTGACCTTATGCATTCTGAGCATCCTAATTATTCACCGCAGTGAGTGTAGACCCTAACAATAAAATGCTTTATAGATGTACGTATCAGACTTATTTTGATTTCAAGAGCCACTTATACAATATATCCTGGGGAAAGACAAATAATGCTCAAATGCATGGTGGAAAATGGATATAGGCCCTTTAATCAGCACTAATATATATAGTCCATCCCTAGTCTAGTCTCAAAGCACTCTGTTTCTAAGATTTAAATCCTCTTAGGAGACAGTTTTCTCTGCTCTCAGTAATGATGTGTTTTGTTTTTCAGACCAAACACCGACTCCCACACGTTTCCTGAAAAACTGTGAAGAGGTCGGATTATTCAACGAACTGGCCACTTCGTTTGAGCAGGAGTTCACCAAGACACAGGATGAGGAGCACAGGACAAAAGCTATGGTCAGTGTAAAAAAACAGGGTCTACAATGTTGGTTTAACAGCTTCAAGTGTACAAAAACAGCTAAATCTGTATTATTATAAATATCATAGAAAAAAAAGAACTATATGTAAGATTTCAATTTTAGCTTTCATAAACTTGGCCTATCTCTGTCCCCAAATACAAGGTTGACATGTTCAAATCAAATAGTGCCTTTACTGAACTGAACAATTCTGCTTATTTATTCAGAAAGCAGGATGAGCTTCCTGAATTGGGTTGGTTTAACCCTAAAAAGCCTCTCTCTGATCTGAATGGTCACTGCCTAAATCCCAGCACCTGCAGAGCTAGTGCAGCCTCTGCAGAGAATGAGACAAATATGCATACATGTATTTAGACCTGTCACAATAACAAACTTTAGTATGATACAGTGATACAGTATATTACTAAACTTATCCCCAAAAGCTATATTCTAAATGTATAATATTGTTAAAAAACACAAACTGCTATAAATGAATAACAGAATGAGACACTTTAGTGATTTAGTCGTAGGTTGTGTCTATTATGAGTCATCAGCGTTATTTATTCAGCCCACTATGGCTCAAATCGATCTGTGGAACAGAAAATAACCAAAAAAAATCCACATGACACAAAATGATTGTTCCATCTAACATGTATTTAATGCTAACTCAGTATAGTAATTATTGTGACTGACCTGCAGGTATATGTCCTCTATCTGCAGGTTAAGACACTGGCACCCCAGGTTCAGTAGTGAATATAGTACCTTTTTATTTAAATCAGTAAGAGCGCAGGCTACATATAGTTCATTTAATCATTTCAGGAACACTCTTACATTGCATTTTTTGGCTCTGTCTGTTTTTATTCACCCAAATAAGATCTGCACCACACAAAAGCCTTTAATCGGTGGCTCACAACTGCTAATCAGTGCTTTAAATGACTGTGATTAAAGGCTTCTGTTTTTGCTTTTGTTTCTTGTTTTTCTTTGTTTTTAGCCCGCTCCTTTACAAACCCCGTCAGACGTCAAAGATGAAGATGACAGCCCGCTACAGGTGGACTCTTCTGCTCCAGGAAGCCCAGACTCCTCCTCCAGTATGTCCGACAGCTCCAGAGGCACCAAGGCAAGTCCACACACACTTACACTATTAAACAAACTACAAACTACAGGAGATCTGTAGTTTGTTTTGCTTTAAACTGTTATTTCCTGATAATGGCTATGGTTTCATCCCAACTTGAAATGTGCTTTGAAAGAACATTAAAAAAAAATTAAAATTCCTATTTAAATGGAATGGCAATTAGCATAGTGTGAATTAATGAATGTATTTATTTATTAATATGACAGATTATAGCTTTGAGCTAATTTCCATCTGCAGATCCCCTGGGAGGTTAATGTTACAAAAAACAAAACAAAACATAAATACACACTATTTAGAGACTATGTACAGTTAGACAGGACATCTCTTGTCTTATACTGCATTAAAACTGTTAACGCTGTAGTTTAGAGCTGGGTCCAAATGTGTTCTTAAATGTGATTCTTGTATTAGTTTGTCAATTCATATTTCAGTCTTTTTGTCAGTTTTTCTAGATGAGTTAACTTATGCTATTATTATTATAAAGATACTAGTAAATCCCACTTCTAATCACAAAGCATGTCAGAACAATTCGATATATCTCCCAAATGACTCAACCCTGAATAATCCTGAATAAGACTGATCATTGTATTACTATATGTCATTATTTTCTGGTCCACAGGAAATAATCCAAAAGCCGGTGGTCTCCTCTGCTCCCACACCGACCATTGTGCGTCCTGGCTCTCTGCCTCTTCATCTGAGCAGTGAGCACTTCCAACCCACTCTTCCCTCTCCCACCTCCGTCATCACGCAAGCACCGCCCTCCAATCGACAGCTAGGGTAAGGGCATTTAATTCAACCGCTTATATTTTTAAGAAAAAATGTACATCTTAGTCTTGGCCATGCATATTTAAGAATTCATTTTTGTGAGTAGGAACATTATAACCTAAATCTGTTGCATACTTGTGTTAAATGTGTCCACTGTTGCATCACAGAATGTTAAAAAGACTTATTTATTTATTTATTTAAACAGGTCACCGACAAGTGCTTACCCGCTCATGAGGCACCTCCCAAATGGACAGACTGTTCCTCTCCTGCCCAGCCCACAGATGACCTCAGTTATATCTGTAAGTCATTTATACTCTCAGTATGCTAAATGTTTGTGTTTCCTTTACATATATGCAAGGGGTGGCACGGTACACAAAATTCACAGTACGGTACGTACCTCGGTTCAGACCCCACGGTTCGGTACATTTTCGGTACAGTGCAGGAAAAAAATCATAACCAGAAAGGCTGTCCTCAAAGGCAGCTTTTTATTGCCTAAATCTCCAGCTGAGAGAACTGCAACTTGTAGTAAAACAAGTAAAAGTAAAACATGTAAAACAAGTGAACACCAAGCACCGCATTGAGTATATTGATTGGTTACTGAGCTGGACATCAGTGAAGTTTTAACACATGGTCTTTTTAGGTGCCTTTTAGGGACCTTCTGGGTGCGCGCAGTGGTGGACGAGCCGCGCATTGGCGGTGCTGCACGGAGTGTCCGCGTGCTCCAGCGCACAGGTCCCGCACACCGGCACAAGTTTATTGCCGAAAGCAGCGGCAGTAATGAAATATGACTGCACTCAGTATTCAGACCTTGAGTCCGTGATGAGACTGAGTCCAACTGCGCTCGAGTCCGAGACAAAACCAAGACAAAGCTCCAGCGGCACGGGGGTGTCTGTGAGTGGGACAGGTGTGGGTCCTGCTGCGGCGCGCCTTGTTTAAGGGGCATGGGTGTGTTTTGAAGCGGAGATTGTTCTATGAGTGATATCGCCGCACACGCGGAGCTCGTACGCTGGGGTCGTGCGCGGTCGGAGGTGTTTGGTTGCGCTCGAGCTGGGAAAGTGTGCCGCGCTTTAGGGGTGATCCAGGCTTGGGCACGATTCTAAAGTCCTAGTGTGAGTTTGCCCCTAATGTTTGATACATTTAGAACGTTTAACTTGTCACGTTACGTCTGTGCGCAGCTCCTTATTGTGGCTGCAGAAGCACTCGCACAGGTGCCCGTTTTGTTTTTCTCGTTCACATGCCGAAATATTTACTCGCAAATGCGAGTGAAATGGGTGCACTGTAGAGCCCTGCCCACACCACCGACTTAAATGATGGTAGTGGGTCTTCTAACACCGGGCTTGAATTACTCGCCATTGTCTTTCACCCTCTCGCAACGAGCTAACAGCAGCAACTTTCAACAGCAGTTTTGTATTTGAAGGCGGAGTTTGCTCGCTAGACCAATCCAGACATGTCCACATGTTCATGGACCAATCAGGGCACATGGCAATGGTTAAGGAAACCGTCACAAAAGGAAAGTCCCCTGGTCAGTTCAATATTAAACTTTTGTGCCGTATATTCTCCGTCAAAATGCGCGCACCGAACCGTGACCCCCGTACCGTGACGGTTCAATACGAATACATATACTGTGCCACCCCTAATATATGCTGAAACTTGGCATTTGCAATACTTTGTTCAACTGAAGTGTTACTGCCAGGTTTTTACTTGCTTTCTTTCTTTGAACCCCAGTGAAGAGCACCATAATCTTGACACTTTGTCTGATTGGTTGAATCTCCTGCGTGTGTGTGTGTGTGTGTGTGTGTTTGTGTGTGTGTGTGTGTGTGTGTGTGTGCAGTTGGCTCGGCCTGCCACCTCGGTGCCTAACGTCCCTGGGATCCCTGGGCCTCCGGTCGGAGGAGGCAGCAGCGGCTCATCCTCTCCGTCTGGATACAGTCTGCACTCAGAGACCAAGATGGTGAGAGGAGGAGTCAGAAACGGAACTCAATATTTGTCATGAGTTCAAACTGTTCGAACACATGTTGTCTGTATGTTCAGAGGTTAAAGGCCGCTCTGAGTCACCAGAGCTCTGGGTCAGATGGAGGATCGATCCCAGCTGTGCCCCAAAGACAGGAACAAAGCCAACAGCCCAACCAGAACTCAGACGCCCCCTCACCCGCACAGCCACAGGTAGAGAGGACAGAAGGGAGAGAGAGCGAGGGAGGGGGAGGAGGCAGTACTGTTGGCTCATTTAAGCCAGTATCAATAAATTAAAATGAAATCACAAACAGGACCCAGTTTGACCTTTCCTGAACAGTTTAAGGATGATTTTGAGATTTATCAGAAGTTCTTAGACAAACAGTAACATATAGAAAGTACTATTAGTTTGCAGTGAAAATGTAGCCTTGATATTGGTGTTCGTAGTATCAGGTCTTTTGTATCAAATCTGACTGAACTTTTTTTGTTTTGTGACAGCATCTACTGCTGATCTCAATATGTTTTTTGCATCTAGTTACAAAATTTTTTGTGTGTAAGTTGGTTCTCCAGTGTTAAAAATGAGACCGATGCCTCCATGATTGTCTTGAGCTTGTTCACCCTGTAAATGGATCATTGTTGATTGGTTTTTATGTCTTGCAGGTATCACCTGCTCAGCCCACTGGGGGGCGCCGGCGCCGTGCCTCAGAGATGGACCCAGATGAAAGGAGGCAGCGCTTCCTGGAGAGAAACAGAGCAGCAGCTTCACGATGTCGACAGAAACGGAAACTTTGGGTGAACTCTCTGGAGAAAAAAGCAGAGGACCTGGCCTCTATGAACGTGTCCCTAACGGTCAGTCTGAAAGCAGAGGAGCGAGCAAAGACTGGAGCCTGATAGAGCGTCATTTGGAGTGCGCTTGATGATAGAGTTGAGCAATATGGTGATAAAAGTCTAATCATGATCTGATGCCTGTGACAATATGCTGTTTTATAATATAGCTTCATATTGTGATTTAGGTGGTTCTGTTTAATGCAGCTCTGTGCTCAAACACCAACACTTTCCTACACCCACTTGTGTTCTCTTCTATTGGACAGGCTCCATACTCTTTGAGTGAGTTCTTTAGAAAAAATTATGTAAAAATACTAATTGGTTTAATTGTTATAAAATCTAACTTGTGATCTTAAGTTATCTCTCCTCCCTAAAGAAGACATAGTGTTGCTTGTGCCTGTTATATGGTTAGAATCTACGACCTGAACGTCATCACAGCAAAGAGCTGTGCAGTTGTCAGTCCTTCCTATGGATAGTTACACATCACACTAGTGACCCACTTATTTTTTTTTTCATTTATACCAAAGTGACAATGCAAAGCTGTCGGATCCCACATGTGTCACACATTAAGAAAATAAAATTGGAGAACAAAGTAAGTTGAGAGCAATGGCCTTATCTGTGTCTTGAAAATCAGCGATTGCTCAAACATGGTTAAAAGATTTGGAAAGTTGATTTTGCATAATAGGTCTGCACTAAGGCAGGACTAATCTAGCTTTGGGCTATGTAAACCCTAGCTTTTCTGTCCAGTACCTTCAAAGTGAAAAGGGCTTCTAGTTGTCAAAACCGCTTGATAAAAATACTCTATATAGAGATATTGTTCTCAGATGACAACCTATGACATCTTTTCTACCATGAACTTGGCTCTAGAAAATGTTGATACTTTTTGACGTGACCCACCCCTAATATTCCCTTTTATGTTTCAGAATGAAGTGACTCTGCTGAGGAACGAGGTGGCTCAACTCAAACAGCTGCTGTTGGCTCATAAAGACTGTCCAGTGACGCTAATGCAGAAGAAGGCTGCTATGTTAGGTACAGCCCACTCCGAAACTCTCTAATGTCATGTCTCTTTGGATCTAGGACTGGGTGATTTCTCAATGTTTTGGTTGTGCTTTTATTGCACATGGGTATAAAATCAATCACAGAAGAGCAGAAACGTCAGTTTATTAGTTTGTTCGGGAGACTACCGCTAATTTTATTTTTATTTGGGTCTTTTAAAATGGTAAATATATACTCAATATTCTAATTTTGAATATCTCCAGAGCTATTGTCAAAGTTTCTATTTTTCTATACATCTTCCACCCCTATTTGTCGCCCTATATTATAAACCCTCACAAAATACCCATCATTATTGTCATCAATTTTTCATACGTGTTTTTTTTTTTTAATGATCAAACTTTTAATTTATTTCACATACTTTATTGTTGTATGTAAATGGAGGTGTGGGATATTTATGAATTATTACCCCAGGCTGAGCGATGCTGATGGTGATCAAAATCTAATCCTGATAACTGTAACAGATTTTGGTCAAATCAACATGGCATCATTCACATGCTGTTCACACATCCTGTTGGTCAGCAATGGTTTTAATGATTAATTTTAATAGGCAAATTTCACTCATGTGAGCTTTAAGCCATGTTATAATTACCTATTTATTACCTCCTCAAAAACAGACCTGGAGTTGTGTTTTGTTTCATTTACACATGTTTGAGTGACCCTTTGTTAATAGTCTGTCTACATCTCCAAACTTCAAAACCCTATGTTCCTCCATGTGGTGGTAGTTTTCATGCTAACAGCTCCTTTTACCTTTTGTGTAGTACACTGGAAATTCCAAATGATTCTAGTGAAGGTGTATGAACACAGTGGAGCACTTCCTATATTACCACATCACAAGGTGGAACGGAGTGTTTTCTGTTTGAGAGAAAAACTATTTGTTTTTTTGTGCTAAACATGTGTGAAGGAAACAACACAACTTCAGTTCTGTTTGTGATGAGGACGCAGATTAGAAAATAGCCTAATATGAGCTCTTTAAGGCTTTTTTTTTTTTTTTTTGCTTTTGGTTAAATATTTATCTTACTGTTTATTCCGCCTCTTTCAGTATTTTAATTTCCTTTTTGTTGGTCCCATCTTCCACCTCATCTAATTCCCTGTACCTCTCACTCTCTAAGGGTGATGTGTGTGTGTATGTACCTAGCTGCAGGCGGAGCAGAGGACTCGGAGTCAGTCGGATCTCCAGCTGCTGTGATCCAACATGGCCCCTCGCCTCCTGTCCCCGCCCCCTCACCCCCTATCTCTGCCCCCTCCATCAACGGCATGAGCGTGCGGGCTGCCGAGGCCGTGGCTATACTGGCTGGGATGGGCTCCGGGCAACCAGCAGGCGTTCTAATGTCGACGCACTCTCCCTCCTCTGTCCCGAGATGATTGGTCCATGCCGGTAGTGGAACTGAAACTCAAGGAGGGCAAGAAGGGCAAAAATGTGTTCAATAAATAACATAAGGGACCTATCCTTTAATTTAAGACACACAAACACAGTGCCTCCACCTCCTCCTCACCCCAAAAACTCCACACATCTGCATTTGTAAATTCAGAAATCTGCATTGTACATTTGCGCTTCTCTGAGGTTGGGCCCTCGTCTTATTGGCTCGGTTATGAAATGGAATAGTGTAACTGTTCAGAATTTGTTCTCATTTCTCTTTTTAAAATGCAGCTTTATTTGTCTGTTGACTCAAAGCCTGGTCAGCCATTCCCTTAATGCTCTCATAAAAGATCCCAGGTTAAATCTACTTTCTAATCATGGCCCCTCTGGTTACTCGCATCAGGTTTTGTGGTTTGCATATGCTTTAAATAATCTTAAAGGTCCAGAAATCATTTTATAATCAGGTTTGGTGTTCATGTCAGCATAAGTAGTGTATGTAATACTGCATAAAATCTGATGCTGTTTCACTAGCCCCAAATCTCCATACTACAAAATCAGTGACGCACATTGTTGCAGATTTGTTCTTAACCCAGGTACAGGATGATGAGATGTAAGATCTTATATTTACCACAACACATTATAATCACGTAGACAAACCTTATTGATACTTTGCAGTAACATAACGCTGTGGCTCTACCGCGTGTGTGTCTATGGGCGAATGGTTAGCAGTTGTCATGGTGACACAATGCACACATGAAACACAAACGCAGCCTGACAGCTTTTTAGATTGTCTGAAAACTCAAGAAAAAGTACAAAATGTATTTTTATGAACATTCATAGTTGAGATGAACGTGATTAACAGCACAAGACTGAGATTGTGTTAAAACAAAGCTCAGATTAAACTCACTTGAGTAACAGACTTCAGACAGAGCAGTTACATCACGTTCTCAGTGAATGTTGGTGACACCAGCTGCAAAGTATCAATTGGTCCATTAAAGAAATAGCTTAAACATAGTAGCTCAGAAATACATGATTAAACCCACGTTAATAACCCGTATTTACCCCTGGCATCACTACATAGGACACAGATTGAAATGGCTTATCAGGCTTGGTTGTCTTTGGCCCATGACACGGTTCAGTACTTCCCAGTGGCTTCTCTATACTGTGTAATATATCGTGTAAATACTATGTAAGAAAAGATTTTAAAGACATTGATTGTTCATATTTGCAGTTAAGATCGCACTGGGGGTATGTTGAATACTCTGTTTACTTTTTATTGTCGTTATTAAAGGCGCATTATGTAACTGCCGATACAGGGTGTGCTTCGTACTCGTCTCCATGGAGATGTGATTGCTTTGTTCTGAATGTGTCACAGTATGGCATTAAAGGCTTTGGGCTAGATTTTTTCCCCATGTATCAGAGCAAAATGTGTCTTGCCCCAGTACAGATATATAAACAGCTCTTTAGGTCAAAGAATGTCTGTGTACTGTCTGTACCTCATTAGAAACTATGGAAGTGCACAGTTAGCATGCTAGTTGTTAGCATTACTGTCACAGCAACAACAAAAACACACAATGTCATTGTGGTAAATAATGAGAAGGCTCTGGATGAATAAGGGAAGCGAGGAAGAACTTTGGACCACTGCAAACTGTTTCAATTGAACTAGTTCTGTTTTTAATTGAGTAAATACAAGTTGAAAACATTTCATGCCATATTGTTTTAGGCAAAGCACTGACATCTCCATGGAGACAAACAGGCAGCAGACCCCACATCACTTAAGTTCCGTAGTGCATCTTTAACATAATTTCTTCTACCTAAAACCCATGTCATGTAACTGTTTTGTGCATAAACCAAACTTATAGATGTGAACACAGATTATCCCTGTGTAGTGCCTGGCGTTTTACCATTTTGTTCAAAACATATTAAAATGTCATAGCATTAAGTGTATGTATCGAACCCTAAAGACTGCATGGACTTATCCAAAATGGCTGACGATGACCACTGTTGTGCTTCAAACTATCATTGTTCCTGCTTTTCCAAATGTCTTTTTAAACATAAATGATAAACTTATTGATGCAAAAACCACATAAGAATTCCCTTTTCAATACAACACTTGAAATTGTTAGCTTTAGATTATCTCGATAATCACAACTACGGCAGTGGTTCTCAGCTGGTTCCATGTTGGGAGAACAATTTGTGATTTTACACATTTATTTATAGACTATTGCTAATAAGACTTGAGGTACAGTCACACTCAGAAAATTGGACTAAACTGGACTAAACCAGGAATAAATGTGCACTAGACCAACACCTGTACACAAACTAAATGAGGACTAAACAAGTATTAAGAAAATAGACCTAAAAACCCGGACTAGAACTAGACCAAACAAAAAAACCTCAAGTTAAACCAGTACCAAATGGAGAGTGTGAATGCAACCTCAAAATGTCACATGATTTAGGGTCAATTTAAATTTTGTAATCTGTATATGCATTTTCACATTACATTTTTATCAAAACAAAATGACTAAATGCTTTAATATTTAAGATTTTGAATATTTTTCCTGCTATTTGTTTGTTCTTCATAAGGAAAACACAATCTTCCAATAACTGAAAAGACGTGAACAATCTGGATGTGTCTTGCTTAATGTGTTTTTGTGGATTCAAACTAGGCACATCCCTGGTTAACCGTCAACCCCGTGACCTTTGACATTACACACTGAATTACTGACATGATTTTAAGATTTTCTCTTTTTTTTTCTTCTTAAAACAAGACAAAACCAAACTAATACCAGCTGAGAATCATCGCTGTTTTACGATGTTTGAAATAATCCAGGTAGTTTCATTTGAGGATTCGAGGAAAGAGTAGTGCAATATATATTTTTCTATTTTAAGCGTTCTGAAATGTGAGTGAATGGTTGTCCTTATTATTATAGGCCTGGACTCTTGTACAATGAACTAGACACTATTTGTGCTTTGTGCGGCATTTGAGATTTGCATATTTTATAACATTGTACTTCCATAGCATATTTTCCCATATTTTTTACTTTCAAATTGTTATTTTTGTGTTACCGTCTCTACATGTTGAGGTTTTGTCCATGTTTTTTGTTTCGTTTTTTCATAACCATGGGAAATTCTGTCAGCAGCACAGATCTGGCTTAGAAATGAGTAACTTGTGTACAGTCTGAACGTGTGGTATCTCTGACAATACTTCAAAATAAATGAATGGAAATGAGAGAGACCTGTACTGCAAAAATAATTTCTTCCTTTCCAGAAGAATACTTTGGTTATTTACATTTATTAGGTATTTTAGGTGACGCAAAACAACAACAACAAAACCCTTGATATTTTTATTGCTTTGCCTGGAATGTTCCCCAGTGACATTAAACTAACTGATCTCCATGGAGACAAGCAGGTAACGCCACCAGGTCAAATTACAGCCTGCAGAGAGAAGACCGAACACGAATAAATGCAAGATAGTTAAGTTTAATGTTACACTGTGGGACATCTAAAACAATAACATTTCCATGGAGACAAGCAGGTGGTGGACCCCAGCAGAAAAGTCCCATAATGCTTATACTGTATGTATCAGTCAATGCTGCCAGCTGCACATTTTATCCATATAATATTTATCTAATATACTTTTATCATTTCTATAGCACATTTTATAAAAAATGAGTTCCCAAAGTGCTGCACAAACAAATTAATACAATAAAATACAGTAAATCATAAATAAAAACAATAAATAAAAAGTATTAAAATGCATAAAGCTAATTTTTTTTTTAGTCAGCAGATTGCAATGGAAAACATGTAATAATAAGTGATTCCTCCTCTTGAATATGTGTCCTTTGTGTCCTTATAGTGGACGCTGAGGTAACCAGTCTATCTTTGAAGTGTTTTGAGACTCTTAATGGGGGGGACTAGATTCCTCTGCCTAAATAGAGCTGGTGAATTATAGGGAACTATCATGTCCAGGATTAAAAATGAACTCAGAAGGAGTTAGTTTGTAGCTGCACTATGATCAAAAAATAAAATACAAAATGAACAGGGAGTCTAATAACTTCCTGAGGTGACTGTAGAAACTTTTCAGGGATGTTGGTCTTTAGATTAACTTCACATGGATTTAACACCAAATAAAGATTACAGAGGACATATGACCAGGTGACCAGATTTTCAAAATAAAAATCTGGGACGTAAATACTGTGAAACGAGCGCGTAATTAAGGAAAATTGTTCTGCACTCTGCCCATTCATGAGTAACATCTAAGTCAGTATATTTGGTCATTTTTAAGCAGCTTTTCTGCATCTTTCCTAAACAAATTACAATGTATGCCTCTGTTTACTGTTGGCAGGGGTCGGATTGGTCAAAAATAGGGACACCTGGAACATTTCTGGTGTAAAACTGAGACAAATCACTGGTTGTGGATAAATCTGCAGTGACAGGGGACATAGAGCTGAAAACTAGGACTGTCCTGGGTAAATAGGGACGTTTGGTCACCCTACATGTTACAAATTATAAATAAAAATACAATTAACAGAATCTAAATGCTAAGGTGTTCATTTACATCCAAATAGATAGACACAAAAATATATATTGCAAAAAATATATATATTGCAATACACTTTTGCAATATATATGGTCAAACTTTTGTGCCGTTTGAGTCCCTGTCCGGCAGGGGGCGCACGGAGGCTGTGTCCAGTGTCCATGATTTATCCTCCTGCGCCCGCGTCACGTGACTCTGCCTCCGCTCTGCTCCATCGCCCTCGGTCCCTCAGTCATGGCGGTGCAGGGAAGGAGCGGAGAAGCTGGTCTACACCGCAAAACAACACTATGATCTGCTGTAGTTAGACTCTCCCCGCTCCGCCTCGGACTTTACTGCTCGGATCTCCGCTCGTGTTTTCGCCTCCGGGACTGACGCGCTTCCCCGACCCTGCGCCCGAGCCATGGCCGACCGCGGCGTTGATTTGTCGGCTCTGCCTAAAGAGGTCAGGGACCAGCTGGCGGAGTTGGACCTGGAGCTCTCTGAAGGTGAGACGGCGCTGGTTTGGGGCTTGTTTGCGGATGTTTTGCGGCGGGGGAGAAGCGAGACTGCGGTAAACGCGGTGACACAGCGAGAGAGCAGCGAGACGAGACTGGAGCTGTGCGGTAGGGCATCCGGCAGAGAAAACACAGGCTCCTGACCTCGTTTTCAGCATGACATGACATGCAGTGTAATTAGTGATCGCAGCATTAAACATTGCATTGTGGGAGTCATTGTTGTAGTTTATATGGAGCTTTCTGAAGCGAGTGTTAGAGGCTAAATGTTATTACAGTTTTATTGTCTGCCTGCTCAGTCTTGTTTATTTTAAAGCTTCCACTGACTGGAAATAGTTACTGCAATATTCACGACAGAGCTGTTTCACGTTATATTTTATGTGTTTTTGCACCATTCTATCCATTCATTTTCTAAACACACTGCAAGACCCTATTTACCCGGGACAGTCAGTAGAACAGAAAAATGTTCCTTAATTATGCACTTGTTTCACAGTTTTATTACTTACCAACCACCCTAAACCCAGTTTGATGTCCCAGTTTATTATTTGGAAAATCTGATCACCCTGCCCCGTTTACCTGAGCCCTGTGTCCCCTGTCCCAGCAGATTTATCCAAAACCACTGATTTGTTCCAGTTTTATACAAGAAATGTCCCACGTGTCCTTATTTTGATCACTTTGATACCCCCAACAGTAGAGGTAAAACCGTAAAACCATAAAAAAGCACCGTCAGAAGTCAGATTATGACAGACATTTGCATTAATAAGACATTTAATAGGCTATAATAATACTTTTCCACACATCACTGCCCTGCAGCTCTATTACAGTGTTATAATAAGGCGCTATATTATGTATTGTTTATGGAAAATCAGCACATAATCTGCAGAGAACATGCTTTCTGCTCTCATACTGTCCTATAGTTAAAGGTGTATGATGTAATTGCTTGTTTCCATGGCGATCTTACTGCTCAGGCTGGAATGTCCCTTAGTCTGGCATTATACTTCTTTATCTAGCATTTATATTATTTATTTATATGTATCATTAATACAATACGTTTGTCGAGCGTTTTCATATGGTTCAGGCTAAATCGTGGCTGTGATACTAAGTCTGTTAAACTACTTTTTGTACAAAGTTCAAATGAAACAAACATTTGAATCATCAGAATAGTGAAAATGTCGGATGTGTCGCATAAATGAACATGGAACAAACTGTAGCTCTGAGAAATGTGCATTCTGATTGTGTGGACCCGCCTCTCCACAAACCTGATCTGTAACTGGGCTTGCTTGTCCCCTGTTGCCACACTGTGGAACATTTCAGGCAAAGGCAATAACAATTCCATGGAGACCAGCAGGTAGCAGAAAAGTTACAAAGTGCATCTTTATTTTAATTTGCTTCTGTGTCCAGTTGACTAGAGTTTTTTTGGCATTTGTTTTGAATTTGTTTAGTTTATTTGACTTATTTGACAGGGACAATGTACAGGAGCATTAACCACAAAAAAGAGGCTTTGTACCAGACTTTAGCTCTGGAGCTCGTTTCCATCTGCAGTCCCTGAGACAAACAACATTATAAACAATGTTTGTGACAAGTAAGGCTAAGAAAGAAGAAGGTTGGACTGAGCAGAAGGCAGTTCATAATAGCAGATAGCAATAGCAGCAACAGCCGGTTTCAGCAGACTCTCGTAATATTGCACTATTTTTTATTGTGCTGAGTGTGAAAGACCCAGACAAAACAAGACAAAACCAGACGGGTCATTTTTACTTTAGAGCTTTTGGGATTCGTCCTGGTTTGACCCTAGTTAGTGTTAAAATAGTCCCTTTGATGCTGTCAGAAAAAAAGTGGGACTGCACAGTATTAAAGAAACTCAACACATCTGCAGAGGAGAGAGGGGCCAAGGTCTTGTCAGAAAATTGAAATGGAAAAGATGCAGATTCCAGACTTGAATTTGAACTTATCTGAACTTTCATTTCTGCTGTTCTCTGTCCATTAAGGGTCCATGTTACGCTATGTTCTGATCTGTAATGTAGTTTCCTCATCACAAACAGACCTGCAGTTGTCTTTTGTTTCACTCACACATGTTTAACACACAGACCCTGCAGATCTACACGTTCTTCTCTGTTCCACCTTGTGAAGTCATGTGGTAATACCGAAAGTACTCCATTGTGTTTTTAAACTCCATAGACCTTCACTAGAATCATTTGACCAGGAGTTGGGGTTTGTCCATTCACACATGTTGGAGTAACCCTTTATTATTACTCTGTCTAAGCTCAAAATGCTCTGTTCCACCTTGTGATGTCATGAAGTGGTAGTTAATAACAGCTACCTTGGGTTCAGTAGAGATTGGTAATTCCAGAGCTGAAATTATCCAAATGATTCTATTGAGGATGTTTGGAATTTAAAAACACAATGGAGCTCTTCCTGTATTACCACATGTTTTCTGTCTGAGAGAAGAACTCCATTTAAATATGCCGAGTTTGTGTGTTAAACTTGTGAATGAAACAAAACACAACACAAGTGCAGGTTTTTAGAGAACTTGAGATGGAATCCTGTTATTAAAGACATAAATCACAAATCTGATCACAGGTATTGTCAGAAAATGTGATATTTGTGTTGATAATTTGTTGTGTCAGTGCTCCATACACTTCACTGTTAATTTAGTTATATTTTTTTTTTACATTTTCAGCACATAGAATTTCTTTTACATTTGAACTCTTGTATGTTTTACACACAGCAGCTGTTCCTCTTGATGTGATCGTTTCTATGTGTTGCCTGTTGGTGGGTTTTAGATGACGTCACTGCTTTCTATAGACCAATTATTTAATACAATGCAGATTTTTGTTGTCATGCACCGAGTTCTTGTCCCTTGACACTGATAGAAATGTTCAGGTTCAACATTTGTGGATCTGCCTTTCATGGTAAAGTGCAATGTTGTTAGTAGGGAAATCTGGCCCTTGCCCCCCATCTGGGAGTATGACATCGTCGCATTCTAGAATCTGAAAACCACCGATAGCGTTGCAGAGAAAATCTACAATACATTATTTATTGCCATAGTCATCGGAGCATTATTATGTATGTCTTGAAAAGTGGGTCAAGTCTTCTGTCCCCGGGGCCTGTTACATGAGGGAGATCTCCATAGACTGTGCTCCACTCTGCCGCTCTGCTCACTGCCTCCGCTCAAACTACAGGTCGAAGGGCAAGAGTTTATTCATAAAGGTTTATTGGATTGTGCTCGCAGCCAATTTGATGTCGTTTTTTACTGTTTTTAAACAAAACATCCAAACTTGAAACCCACAAATGTTGAGCACTTATAATTATTTGTCAGGAAATGGGGCTTTCTCTTTTGTTTATTTATACTGACGAGGAAGAAATTGAACTTTTGTTTTTTGATTCATGTGAATAGGCCCAGTAATTACAGAGATATGAACCATAAACCATTTTTAAAACACATTTTCTCCCACAGACCTGCCCTCCAGTTCAATGTTAAACTATGAGGATTTTAAAGGGACCATTCGGAATTTTGCACACAGGGCCTCATTCTCTAGAGAGCCAGAGTGTTGGAGAATTGTGGAGACACTTTTTTAAATCTTCCATCCAGTCCTTGTATTTGCAGAGGCTGCTGGTGCTAGGCTAATGCATGTCAATGGCCATAGTTAACCTGCCGCTAAAAACAGTCTGACCCACTCCACAGACCCGAGGAAACTATTAGAACTCCAGACTGTCCCTGTGAACGTCTGTGTCCAGAGAATAACTTTAGAAGTAAAACCAACCTTGCATTTGAAGGATTTATGTCTGAGCAGCAGCAGTGAGTTGTACTTCCTGATAGAAAGTTTGACAGTGGTGGACTGATATATAAGAAAATAGTCCCTCAACATGCGACGATTCATGTGATGGAAGGTTAGTTTTATTTCAGACATTATTCTGTCAGCACAGACACATTCACATGGACAGTCTGGTGTAATAATAGATTTGCCTCAGGTGCTCTGTGCAGTGGGTAAGACTGTTTTTAGTGGCAGGACAACTATGACATTGACATGCACTAGCCTAGCAACAGCAACCTCGGCAAATACAAGGACTGGATGGAATTTTAAAAAAAAATGTCTCCACACGTCTCCAACACTCTGGCTCACGAAATGAGGCCTTACGTCCAAAATTCCAAACTGCCCCTTTATCATGCTGTGATATGTTAAAGATGTACTGTGTAACTTTTCTAGTAGAGGGTACCCCACTTGCTTGTGTCCATGGAAATGCTACTGCCGTGTCTGGAATGCTCCACAGTCTGGCATTAAATGCATCGATCTGGGCGACAGCAGCTCAGTAGCTCAGATCTGAAGGTTGGCAGAAACTCGCTCTCATCATAAGCGTCATGGGTAGAGTGGTCAGATCCGCTGACCCACAGGTTGGTGATTTGATTCCAGCGCCCACAAATAAATGCTGTTGTGGTATCCTTGAGCAAGACACTTAAGTCGCGTTGCCCCCAGTGTCTGCATCTGTGTGTGAGTGGGTGAGTTGTTCCTTGATATAAAGTGCTCTGGGCCTTGAAGGTGGAAAAGTGCTACACTAAACTATGACTATTTTCCATTTATCTCATTGAACACAAGTAGATTGTGTACCCTCTATCAAAAAGTTACACACCCAGGGCAAGTTACAGGTCAGATCTGTGGAGAGGCGACTATTACGCTCACTGCAAGAATACATGTTTTTCTAGGTATTTGTGAGCAGTAAAACATGCGTAATTAAATTGACATTTCAGGCAAAGCAAAAAGATCTCCATGGCAAAGTCGCACAGAGCACCTTCTACCCAACGAGTACGAGAATGACATTGGACATGGCTGTTTTGTTTCTTCGCCTGCTCCTCTCGCTGTTGTTGTCTGCGCTGTGACAGGATTGGTCAGTCTGTCTCCACATCACTGGGGGGGAAGGGGGGGGGGGGGGGGGGGTGTTTAATGATTGTGATTTCTCATAGGCAAGAACAGGACGTATGTGGGGGATTATTACACATGGAAGAGTCATAGGAGAGGGCTGAGAAGAAGTGGCATGGCCATTAGAACAATATGGAGGAGTGGGGCTCTGTGTGTGCAGTGAGAATCAAAGGAACTAGTGCAGGAAAAGCCCAACCAGGATCAGGAGCAGAGAATTAACACTAGCCACATGACTGTACTTGAATAAATTAAACTGAAAACTGACTCTTGTGAGCTTTAAGTCATGGTAGAATGTTGTTGCCTCTTCAGAAACATGCCTGGAGTTGTGTTTTGTTTCATTCATACGTTTGAGTAACCATTTATTATCAGTCTGTCTACATCTCCAAAGGTCAAAATGCTCTGTTCCACCTTGTGATGTCTTTACTTGAACAGCCAAAGCCACACGCTTTGACAGAACTTTACAAAGACGAGTGGAACTGGAGCTGTGTCTGGTCTCCCTGATTTCAGAGGATCTGATCTGCTCACATCAAAAACAAATGTGGAGGTTTACACGTAAAAAGCGGGAAAAAACATAACATAAAGGACTGATAAACAGTGCCGATTTTTACAGAATCGAAGCAACGTACTATTACTTATGTCAGGTAAAAGTAATGATATACAGCATTTTGTGTTTTATTTTGTGTTACAAGAATTTTGGAAAGGAGATTTCTTTCACATTTGAAAGACACAACATACAAATTAGCAGCTGTGGTTGGACCATCCCGAGTTAGGACAGAGGCCTGAAATGATCCAAGTGATTCTAGTGAAGGTTTATGGAGTTTAAAAACACAGCTCTCAGTTTAAGAGAAGAACTCAGCCTAAATACACACGGTTTGTGTGTTAAAAATGTGTGAATGAAACAAAACACAACTCCAGGTCTGTTTGTAATAAGGAAACATCTTTATAATATAGATCAGAAAATAGCAAAATATAGACCTTTTTAAAGACTTGCTTTTATTACAATCTTGGACTTCTGTAGGACTGCACAATAAATTGGAATTGAATCGAAATCACATTTAGATTCTTTTCTCAAATTACAACTCATCAGTGTCAAATCAAACGTCGCCTGTTCTAAACCAGTGTTGATAGTGTTTTGTCTGTAGTTCTGCCTGTGTAATCCTCTGGAACACAATAGGCTGTGGGTCCAGGGATGGTGGTTTTGTGTTTCTCCTGTAATGGTTTTAACAGCTGAGCACAAACCAGTGTAAATGCAGCCGTGATGATGGAGCTTTAACATATGGGGCTCACTGGACTTACTGTAACTGTGAGAGGGAGAGGGGAGGGGGTCATTTCTATGGCAACACAGCTTACGATTCACATATGGGATTTAAATGTGGTGAATATGACGCAGTGAATGGAGAATGAGCCATGGATAATTTAAAGAGTTTTATTAAGTGAATTCTGACACACTTTTAGTTCATTTGGAAGCACATTGAACAGCTATTTTATTCAAGATGCTGTTAGTATTGTTAAGTTACTCATTTCAAGTGGGATTTCTTTAGATAATGTTGTAATTTCTTCTTTTTTATTGTGATATTAGAGTCAGTACAGACAGTAAAAGACATTAGACATTTTGACCTGTGGGGATTGGAAGTGCACACGTTGAGGTCTGAAGGGGTGACGAGACAATAAGAACGGCTCTTCTTCTTATATGGGAGGGCAAATTATTACTGCCAGACAGAATAGTGAAATTTTCAACACAAAATAACAGTATTTGTTTATTACACCATGTGGTTTACACTAGTTTGAAACAAAACTAAGATTAGATTCAGTATTGATAAGTATTTAGTGTTGATATGTTATCGATTTGTTTCTGATTTTCAATACTTTTTAACTTTCATTTATAATATTAGTCACTGATGTTTTTTAATGGAGAGGTCAAAGGCAAATCCTCAGTAAAACATATGGTTTAGAGCAGAGCCAAGACTTTGGATGAATATTTTTTATGTCTGTTTAAAAAGTCTGTTTCATTGACAGTGATAAATGCATTTCTTTTCAGTTCAAAGAGTGGATCATAGTGATTTAAACCTGTTCATTTGGCTTCTGGTTTCGATAGAAATGAAAACACTCTAACAGATAGTAAGACTAATATAGAAAAATATAAATATAAGACAATTCCTCTCATTTAAATGATTTGAAGATTAACACTGTTATTTTACCGTTGCGTTTTACACATTGAATCAGCAGCAGCAGCAGCAGCAGCAGCAGCAGCAGCAGCTCGTGCCTGTGAGCGGCTCTCAGGCTCAGCTTAAATAATTGACGGTGCAGCTTTGACCAGTGCTCACTGTAACTCCACAAACACATGTTCAACAGTGACCAATCAGACGAGACAAGAACACATGAGGCAGTGAAGGAGGCAGTGAAGGAGGCAGTGAAGGAGGCAGTGAAGGAGGCAGTGAGGGAGGCAGTGAAGGAGGCAGTGAAGGAGGCAGTGAAGGAGGCAGTGAAGGAGGCAGTGAAGGAGGCAGTGAAGGAGGCAGTGAGGGAGGCAGTGAAGGAGGCAGTGAAGGAGGCAGTGAAGGAGGCAGTGAAGGAGGCAGTGAAGGAGGCAGTGAAGGAGGCAGTGAAGGAGGCAGTGAAGGAGGCAGTGAAGGAGGCAGTGAAGGAGGCAGTGAAGGAGGCAGTGAGGGAGGCAGTGAGGGACAGTTAGATCTGGAGAGGTTCTACTATAGCACTGAAAAAGGGGCTGGTCCTGAAATGAAGTGGTATCAAACAAAAATGCCTCAAGATGCCTGGTGGGTCTGTGCGGGCACCAGAGGCAGTTTATGGGCAGTGTGAAAAAAGAATAAGTAAAGCTTTAGCTTTAGTGAAACACTGGTACTTATGTAATTCAAGTATAAATATAGAAGTTTCCCAAGCATTTGGATTTAGTAAAAAGTCTACACCTGCTTATGTAGTGCAGAGGTCATGTAAGAGCAGAGCAGCTCCCAGCCTGGCACAGCCAAACCTGCTCAAGGAAGACATACACATGAGTCTAGTCACTTTTATTTAATAGTAAAGTATAGATAAAAACAGATAAAAAAAACGAAGCACTGTGCTCACGCCGGGCGCTCTGCTCAACCCCAGGCACTTTTCTCACTCCAGGCTCTCCGCTCACACCGGGCACAAGAAGAGGCACCAGGAGTGATTCTCATGGAAAAGAATGGAGACAGAGAAGGCACTGGCTCCTCTCCTCCTCTTCTCCTCCTCCTCTTCTATTTCTTTCTGTGCAGAGAAACTTTTGTCTCTTGCATTTCATAAGTAATGTGCAGATAAACTCCTGTTATTATTATAACACCACAAGAGAGTGTTGAAGGCTTTTAAAGAGCTGTGACTGTGTGCGTGGCCTTAAAGGGACAAGTATGAAAAGTGAATGAATTGCATATTTGACCTAGACCTAGTCCATGAGCCCAGTGCTGGTCACTTTCAGTGTATGCAGAGCCTCTGGTGTGTCTGTATAAAGGTGTATTGTCATTGTCGTCCACCTGTCATTTTCAAAGGGGCTGCTGTATTCACCATCTGACACACAGAGAGAGAGGAGAGCACTCACCCTGTTTCAATAATTCATCTCTTCTGTTTCCCTGGCTGCAGCACAGGGCCATACCCTGTTATATAATACTCACGCTTCAATTCAAACATCAGGGACTGTTTGGTTTTTGTGTAATGAACCTTTAAAGGGCCCATATTACGTTATTTTCTGATCTCTGTTTCCTCATCCCAAACAGACCTGGAGTTGTGTTTTGTTTCATTCACACATGTTTAACACACAAACCCTGCAGATTTAGACTGAGCTCTTCTCTCAAACAGAATAAATTCTGTTCCACCTGGTGGTGTCGTGATAAGTGATACAGGAAGTGCTCCTCTGTGTATTTAAACTCCATACACCTTCACTAGAATCATTGGGATCATTTCAGCCCTGCATTTGCCAATCTCTACTGAACTAAATATTCAATTCAAGTCTATTTATATAGTACATTTAAAACAACTTCAGCTGACCAAAGTGCTTCACATAAAAAGTCAACAAAACTGAGGAAACAGTTGCATACACATACAGATAACATGTGAAAATAATAAAAACACCAAGATAACCTGACTAGCTAGTACCTAATGCCAGGGAGAAAAGGAACGTTTTCAGTCTATTCTTAAACTGCATTACAGACTGAGAGGGTCTGACAGGAAGAGGAAGGCTCTTCCACAGTCCGGGCGCTGCCACAGAAAAGGCTCTGGCATCTCCCGTCTTGAGCCTAGTTTTGGGCACGACCAACAGGAGCTGGTCAGCTGATGTCAGGGCTCTGGGCGGAGCGTAGTGTATTGCAGGGCTGCAGTAATTCCCTCACATAGACTGGACCCACACAGTGCAAACATTTGAACACAATAACATTACAGTTAACTTGGAAACTACCCCTACATGACATCACAAGTTGGAACAGAGCATTTTGAGCTTTGGTGATTAATAGACTAATAATAAAGATTACTTAAACATTTGTGAACGAAACAAAACACAACTGCAGGTTTTTAAGAAGGTAATAACATTATAACATGACTTTACTGTTTCTATCATAATCAAGATGTATATATGATAGGGACACGATAGGCAGTACATCTGCTATTAATCACAATTGAATCAAAATCACAGTTTGGATGGTCACAATTAGCCAAACACTTATTCTGCATAAAAACTGTTAACCCTGTAGTTTAGACCTGTACATGTTCTGAAATGTGATTCTTGTATTAGTTTGTCAGTTTTTTTCATTCTTTTGTCAATTTTTCTAGACACTTTAAATGTGAACTTTGAACAGAATCCTAATCGCAATATGTATCAGAGAAAAAAATGCTGTTAGATTGTTTCTCCACATGTTTTAGGTATTGGTTCAGGTCTTGGTTTAGGTATCAGTTCAAGTCTTGGTTCCATCATGAACATTTTGCAGATATTTGGCACCAATATTTTTCCAGTGTCGCTTTGGCAGCCCTGTTTGATTTAGGCACCGACAAGTCCTGGATCAGTCCTGGTTTAGAGCTGGTTTAGTCCTCGTTCAGCCTTGGTTTAGCCCTGGTTTAACCCTTGTTTAGACCTGGTTTAGCCCTGGTTTAGTCCTGGTTCACCCCTGGTTTAACCCTTGTTTAGACCTGGTTTAGCCCTGGTTTAGTCCTGGTTTAGCCCTGGTTTAACCCTTGTTTAGACCTGGTTTAGCCCTGGTTTAATCCTGGTTTAGCCCTGGTTTAACCCTTGTTTAGACCTGGTTTAGCCCTGGTTTAGACCTGGTTTACTAATAGTACTGGTTTAGTCTTGATTTAGTCCTGGCTTAGTCCTGGATTAGTCCCAGTATAGCCCTGTTTTAGCCCTGTTTTAGCGATGCTGTCTGCTGTTACAGATCAGGGAAGCCGATCTGGATGGACACAGGAAGTGATGTCACAGAGTGGGCCTCAGCAGCAGTGGGTCGCCCCCTGATGCTCTGTGACCTACATCCACATGCACAGTGTAATCTGCCCTGCTCCACTCTCTCTTCCTCTCTCCTCTCTTTCACCTCTCTCCCTCTCTCAGCTCTATTCCTCCCTCTCATACCTTTCTCTCCCGCTTTTCTGCTCTCTTTGTCCCTCTCTATCCCTCTCTCCCTGCTTTTTTCTCACCCCATTGCTTCCTCTCTCTCTTTCCCTCCTTTACTCTCTTCCTCCCTCCTTGTCTCTCACGCTCTTTCACTCAACCTGGCTCTCTTCTTAAAGCCTCCTCCTCTCTCTCTCTCTCTCTCTCTCTCCTTTCCTCTCATTCTGTCTTTATCTCTTCCTTTTGCCGCCTTCCTCTTCCCTAACTTTCTCATTCTCTCTTCTCTCCTCTCTCTTTTTTCCCCTCTCTATCTCCCTCCTCCCTCTCTCCTCCCCTCTCCCTCTTTCTTTCACTCTATCTATCATGTGAAAAGGACAGATGCAGGAAGAATCAAATCAGGCTGTTTAAAGTGATTTGAATAAATGTAAATGACACTAGAGACATGTCTCTTTAGAATGATGTCTGCAGAGGACAGAACTGCTTTATTTCACTAAACACATGTTTCCTGTTGTTTTGGTGCATAAAATGTCTCTAATTATCAGAGCACTTGTTTGCTCTGGGTTAGTTCTAGTTACTTCTACTTTAGTCCTCCTGGGTTAGACCAAGTTTATTTGTAGTTTTGCACTAGTCCCGCTTTAGTCCTGGTTTAGTCTAGTCTAGCCTGTATTAGGTTTGGTTTAGACCTGGTTTAGACCTGGGTTAGACATAGTTAGACCTTGTTTAGACCTTGTTTAGACCTGGTTTAGACCTGGTGTAGACCTTGTTTAGACCTCCTTTACACCTGGTTTAGACCTGGTTAATTTTTGGTTTGTTTCTGATTCATTTCTGGTTTTCACCTGGTTTGGGCCTAGTTTAGACCTGGTTTAGACCTGGTTTAGACCCTGGTAGTATCCATAGAAGTTGCTTACTTGCACCTGTTGTCAGTAAGGAGCTTTTCATGTTAGATCTGTCATTGTTGAAAATGCATGAAGAAATACAGTTTAAAAGACGTAAAAACACAACATTTGTGTTCAGGGGCTGTTGGTGCAGATTGGCAGCCTCACCTCTGTCAGTCTGCCCCAGGGCAGTTGTAGCTACAGTGTCTTACCACCACTGAGAGTGGAGTGAATGAATTATTATTGCTGGGTTTCAGATGGCATCACAACATTCTATGAGACAATATGGGGAGTAGCTAAAGTGAATATTGATAAAATGCAGATTTGTGTTGTAATATAGTGAGATTTTAGGTTTAGTCACTTCGACATTTGTGATTTTACCTTTTGGATATTTCATGGTAAAGTACAATGTTGTTACACTGCTGTTCTTTTGTATGAAGAGTCTCTGGTTTCTCATGTGTTTAACTCTGCTCATGTCCCTCTCCTCCTCTGCTCTGGATTCCTCTGACTCTGTCTCTGATGCTTCAATGGCTCTTTGTGTAACAGTGCAGAGGTTTGAGTGGGCGACTGACTCTCACACATCATATACCAAATAACAACAGGCCCAGAAGAATAGGCCTGATTCAAAACATGGCTGGAAATACCCTCATGTTAAAGAGCGATAATGCACTTTGCACTGTTTCTGTAGCTTTAAGTCACAGGAAGAAACACTGAAGATGGAATGAAAGAAAGAAGAAAAAATTGTTGAGGGTTGAGAAGCCGCACTTACATTCACCACATCAAAACTGGGACTAAACCCAGACTAAACCCAAAACTAAACCAGGACCAAACCCAAAACTAATGTGGGACTAAGCCAGGCCTAAACCCAAACTAAACTGGGACTAAGCCAGGCCTAAACCCAAACTAAACTTTGGCAAAACCAGGACTAAAACCAGGACTAAAACCAGGACTAAAACCAGGACTTAAAACCAGGACTAAAACCAGGACTAAAACCAGGACTAAAACCAGGACTAAAACCAGGACTAAACCCTGAACTAAATCGGGACCAAACCAGGACTAAACCCAAAACTAAACTGGGACTAAACCCAGACTAAAACCAAAACTAAACTGGTACTAAATCAGGATTAAACCCTAAACTAAACCGGGACAAAAACAGGACTTAAACTGAAAGCTGGAACAATATATTGTACTTTGGGGTTTCACTATTTATCATGTGCACAATTTGTTTGCAATAATGGGGAGATTTTGTTGTAATTAGATCAGATTTGAGCTGTAGAGGGCTAAATAAATCATTTCTGTGTCTAATTATAGGTAAATTCTGTTATTTCTTTGCTTGAGCTAAGGATTTTGAATGATACTGTATATTACAAAACAGTGGGATTATCCTGCATTATTGTTATTGTGTCAGTTCCATTAAAAAATAGGTGCAATATGTTTCAGAATGTGTTGTCGTGACAAGTTTATGCGTTGAATTTCATAATTTCCTCTGTAGCTCTATTGGGGACTCACTGTTTGGGAAAGTAATCGGCCCAAACAAACATACCGTCCATCAGCTTTATTAGTTCTGCTCCACAAACATCATATTAATCTTATGATTTAAAGTCGTTCCAACTGACTACAGCCTCCAATACTGGCACCACTTCCTCAGGCTATTGTGAAAAGGTCATTTCACTTTTGTTTATTTGCACTAACAGAGAAGACGTTGAACTTTGTGCCAGTTTTTGTTTCATGTGAAAAGTGCCAGGAATTACAGGGATTATATGAACCATACACTCAAAATCCCTGTATTTTGACAGTTAAAGGGCCCATGTTACAGATGTTACTCCAGAAGTGGAGTTGTGTTTCGTTTCATTCACATGTTTAATGCAGAAACCCTGCAGATTTAGGCTGAGCTCTTCTCTCAAACTGAAAACACTCTGCTCCAGTGAATACCCTCTCAAGCGACCCCCTATCTTGAAAGTCCCAGTACAAGCACCCCCCTCCTCCCTCCGGGCGCCTCCTTCTCTCAGGTGGCACATGGGTCACTGCTGTGCCCCGGAGAGTGAATATAGCGAGACCAAATATTGGGCCTTTTTATGTCATTTGACCAATCTTCCCGAGGCGGCACACATTCCTTCAGTATGTAATATCAATATAATCCTCATTTGCTCGCAGAAGTTTATTATGAAATCATGTTTTAAATCATTTCTTCCTGGTCCCCATGTCCTATAGCATATGTAACTGTTGATTTGAGAAGAAATATGAATTATTTCCATTACCTGTTTGCCATGAACAACATCTGTTCCACCTTGTGATGCCCTGTGTTAATACAGGAAGTGCTCCACTTTGTCTTTAAACTCCATACACTTGAATCATTTGGATCATTTGGAGCTCTACTGAACTAAAGGTAAAAGGAGCTGTTCACTTAAAAACTTCACAAGGTGGAATAGAGCATTTTGAGCTTTGACAGATGTAGACAGACTCATAATAAAGTGTTAGTCAAACATGTGTGAGTGAAACATAACACAACTCCAGGTCTGTTTGTGAGGAGGAGACAACAACAACAACAACAACATCAACAACAACATCTTAGTCAATGAAAATGGCAAAATAGAGACCAAAGTTCTATTTTATTTTGTTCATATCTACAACTTATGAACTGGAAAGATCCACTACTTATTTTCCTCTTTGTTGCTCGGAGGGTGAGTGTTCGGGGACAAAAGGAGGGACTGTGGTTGCCATGTAAGAGATATTCATGAGAAGGAGCAGCTGTCAGTGGAGCTTCGGCCACAGCAGACGGCCACCGGCTGGAAACCACTGAAAAATGTGGCAACGTGAAACATTTGCGTTTGAGACAGATTCAGTTACTAAAGCCCAGAGAGGAGGGGGTTTCACTGGAGTCATTTTACACAAATGTGCCTAAATATAGCTTTGTGTGCTTGGTTATGGGGCATCCCACACTGAGTCATGTTGTTTCATTGTGATACCTGAACGAGCAGTAACAGAGGATTCATTGTACATTAACATCACACACAGTTCTACATGTTTTTATAGCATTGAGCGATTTAGGGGAACTTTCTAACTGCGAGTTGCTGACCAGTATTGTGACTGTAGATTGCTGTTTTAAGTCTAGGATTCTGTTCAAAGTTCACATTTGAAAGATGTCCAGAAGAATAGACAAAAAGACTGAAAAAAAGAATAGAATTGTACATCGGACACTTTTTGCTTTTAAAATACCTTGACAAGACTTTGGTGTGAATCATTATCATGTCATAATCCTATGAATTAATGCAAAAAACATATTTCTAAATGTTGCGTGCACTGAAATGAATTATGGGATATGTAGTTCCCTATGTTTTTTTAGCTATGATACAGTGCATTTATGCAAAGGAACTTGTAATTGGACTTGTAATTCTGACAATTCTCTATATTTTTGAGTCTTTTGGCTTTTATGATATTGCAATATTTTGGTTATTGTTACATCCCAAGTTTGTACAGTTCAAAGCTACAAGGTTAGCAGGTTTTATGTAGAATAAAACAAGAGCTTTTGTTGTTTGTGAAGGAAATTATGGACCTTCAAAAACTGCACGCTCTGTGGTTTAATAATTATGTCTGTTCAAATTGTGCTTGTAATTTAGTGACTAAAACACAGTAAAAAAAACAATGTCACAAGTCCATTATCGGCCTGTGTGCACAGTCTCATGGAAATTTTGTCATGCGAGACCTTGTGGCACGAGATCTTGTCCCATCCCTAATTCTTGTGGGCTGTTTTGATTTAA